>JACXGM010001168.1:23434-58007 GCA_016801145.1 Umbra pygmaea
ATACGTTTTTAAAACCCAGCTAAATTCCAACTCCAAAAATGGTTGTTTTATGTAGGATGATGTCCTATGTTATTGAAAAATGTGTTTTTTTGTCATTTTGACTTCCTACTTCCTGTCTGTGATATTTTTAGTCAAAAAGAAAGACCATCGTCGGCTTTGAGGCGCGATATCTCCGGCTGTGAGTAACACACAGAGATGTTTGCGTCTAATTCTCCCCTTTCCAACGGTACCAAGCTTTAGTTGATAGCATGTACGGTTCGTGAGATAATCACGTTTGACGCTCTAGAGCGTCAATCGACTTTACAGGGTTAAGTAAACATGTGCGTGCGTGTATACATATAAGTCTGTATGTGCTTGTTTCTTGGTTTCATTCAAGCAGAGTATTGGCAGCACAGCTGGGCCCTAGCTAGCCAGGTAATGAGGCTTTGAGAGTAGTTATTCTACAGTCAAATAATGGTTGCAAAGCTTGTCAAGCCTACCACAAAGGGAAACCTCAGACACTTAAAAATAAAGGCAATTCGGCCATGCACTACCAAGCATTACAAACATGTGAATACAAACAATGCACACACACACAAACACACACCCATCATACAGTGTGTGTATTAGTTGATTTAACAGTAATATAGTCTGCTCTGTGTGGCAGGCAAGGTCACCTGCCTGTCATCCCTTAGCAATTTTACACCACCACCATGTTATTTCCAAACTACCATGGACTGGGATGCAGGTGGGAAAAAAACCTAAATGGTGTACTTGAGTAAATCTACCTTAATAGAAAATCTCCAGTAAATGTGAAATTCATCCAGTAAAATATTACTGAGGTAATATTATTTGGTTTGAATATAGAAGTGCTAGATTTGTTTTTGCAGTCTAATATCCAAACTCCGGGCCCATATCTCCCCTGGCAATGTAGGTTTGTGTCTGGCTCGGCCATCTGTCTGTGCCTTTCCTCTCCTTTATCCTCCAAATAACTGTCTCCGTAGCATCTGCTTCCTACTCTCGTGTCAATATATCTATTTATTTTTAATCTTTAAAATAATATATTGTTAACGAAGTGATCTGTGGAGTGAAAAGTCTTTTTACAGTGGTGGGCATTGGTGTCTATGACTTTGTGCTGAACTGGTCACAACAGAAAAGTTATCATACTGCAATCGAGCACAAATTTTAATAGCTGACCACAAATTTTATATTTCTATTGTCCTAAGGATCTCAAACCCTGATGTAAAAAAGCTACGGTCCTGATTGTTTCCACTCCAACCCTAATTTAACACACCTGATTCTAATAATCAAGTGAGTTGATAACCTAAATGAGTCTATATTATGTGAGATTGAAATCCTAAGGCCCTCATATCCACGTCCACTCAATTTTTTTAATTACAACCCTCTAATCCAGTATTTATTTAGACCTGGGACACCAGGTGAGTAAAATTAATGATGAAGTAGAACAGAAAACCAGCAGGCTCCGGCCCACGTAGGGTAAGATTTTAGTATCCCTGTCCTAAGGTATTTGGTGTTTACCTGCCATGCAATCAATGGTTAGTCTTGAAGAGGCTGGGAAAGTGAACAGGATATGAAAATAGATTACTGGGTGGTTGTTTTCTACTCCACTGGTACAGATTTCAAACAGAAAGCCAACCACATAACCACATTAAGTATGCCTAGATACATTATTCTGCATATAACATTTCCATCTCATAAAATTTGCCCTCCATTTTGGTGATATTGTAACGCATGAGATGCATAGAGAAATTAAATAACCTGTACATGAAGTAAATCCATTCAAATACCATATGTCAATATCAAAAGGTAAACATATTCCAAGGCACTCGATTAGTTGTTGAAAATTTGTTTTTTAAAAAGCCTTTATTACATCTTGGCTTTATCATTTTGAAACAGGTGACAGATGAACACCTACGCGTTGCGGATTACAAGCCTTTGTCAGGGTGTGAGTGATGAACACAATCTCCCATCAAAGCAAAGAATGCAAAGTGAGTGCTGCATGTGGTGTAACTTCCTTTTCACGGTGCTTATACATGTATATAAAATTAAGGCTTTTTAAAAAACAAATTTTCCACAATTATTCGAGTGCCTTGGAATATCTTTGCTTTTTGAGCTGAAATATCCCTTACATCCAAAGAGCACCGTGAAAAGGAATTTACACCCCACGCAGCAGTCTATTTGCATTCTTTGCTTTGAACCATATGTCAATATAATTATGTTTACTCTGAAAGCACTGGACTGATGTAAGTGGATCATAAATGTGCTAATTGCTAGTATAAAATGAAAAGCATAAACACTGCAAAAGATGGCATGAACAAAGCACACTTCCATTTACATATATCCTTCAAATACTTGCTTTTACCCAAAACTATCTAATCTGGATCAATTATTAAATTGGAGTCCACACATTCTTCAAAACAATGATGGAGAAATTGACAACTTTGAATTAAGAAGTATTTTATTAACTTCCTTTTATGTAACTACAAGGCAGCTATGAGGAACACACATTTATAGTAATTGTGTGGTGGCCAACTGACTGGTTGCATTTATATCACCAAGGTGGCTCAGGTATGTTGGGTCTGAGTAAATGATAACTTAATCTGAGCTAAAACAAGCCTTGACTGTTCTGTTGTTCTGTTCTCATATGGCCTCTAGAATGATTGATCTCCATTCTGGCTGACTGTTTTAACGAGTAACCATACTCTAAATGCTGGGTGAAGATACAGACCCAATCTAGTTCAGACCAATATACACTTACTGGCCACTTCATTAGATACACCTGTTCAACTGCTCTTTAATGCAAATATCTATTCAGCCAATCACGTGGCAGAAAGTCAATGCATTTAGGCATGTAGACATGGTCAAGACAGTCTGCTGAATTCCGCATCAAGCGTCAGAATCATGAAGAAAGGTGATTTAAGAGACATTGAACATGGCATGGTTGTTGGAGACAAACAGGCTGGGTTGAGTATTTCAGAAAGTGCTGATCTACTAGGATTTTCCCCTCCAACCGTCTCTAGCGTTTACAAAGAATGTTCCAAAAAAAAGAAGATATCCAGTAGCTCAGGCTTGACGACAGTCACATTCTGGTGTATTATCACCCCCCTGTATAGTTCATACCATAGAAAGGAAATGATTAGAAATTACATTCCAATTCAAATCAATGTATCAGAATGGTCAGAGCGGCAGCCTTTTTTACATATACCATTCCATTGCAAAGATCTAGTGGCCTACTTCCACATTAAATTGATTTGCGTATTGTCACCGTGACAACTAACAACAATCGCCAGTTTGTTGTGTACTAATCTAATGACCACGCGAAGCAGCTCAATGGCCTTTCTATCCATTATATTTTTATGGTTCATACCCAACATTGTCATACTGTTTCATTCTTTCAACTAGTTTGAGTAGCGAGTCTATTCTGTTTGGTATGTCCAGATTTGGACCAAAACGGTTTTAAAGGGTTAAAAATGTATCCACCCCTATCTTCCATTTTCCACTCATGTGTACTCGAGGGGGGAAATATTATTAGTATGCACTTGTGAAAATTAATACATTAATAATTAATATATTTCCTTTTCCCCCGTAGGCCATGTACTGAGGAGATATGCTGGGAATGCTTCATAAAAGTGTAGAGAGGATCGTATTGACCTGGATGATATTTAATATCTATAAATCTGACTCCATATGTGTATAAGTTAACTGAGCGAGTTCACCTGGTCTCTAACAGGCGTTAGTTTGGAATCTGCTAGGTAGCTAGTCTAGAGGCCCCAAGCAACACTAAACATGTCCTATGTCCGGGGCTAACTCCATCTTCGCTGAGACCTCCTCAACCGGCGATAGACAGTGTCGACATCGGCCCGACACTACGATGAGGAATGCTTCCGGAAGCTGAAATGTTTGGTGGTAGTTCTCGGCTAGTAAGGAATGTCCCCTCCCAGAGACTGAACTCTGTAGCCGTTATGAATTGCCGCCCTGCTTACCTTCTTGAGCCGTGGAATCGGGACACCTGGAGTAGCCTCGACTCAGTGAAGACACATTAGAGAACCAAATAGCTTGCCAGAAGTGTGTGTGATTGTGGGTGATAGAAACCGAACCTAGAGTAAGCAGTTATAGCAATGATTTTCTGGATAGCTCCACCGGAGATATTCTTAGTATAAACTCTGGTAGTCTCCGACAGAACTCAGTGTAAAAGTAAATAACATTTAATTCCAATTAAAGGCATGAAGTACAAATTACATACCCAAATAGTTCACGTTTCTGAATCCTGACGCTGTTCGGCCTAACAAAACTATACAGTTTAGTCTAAAAATCTACTCTACCACCCAGTTGTGACAAATAACTTGTCAGCAGTATTGTTTACGATAAAGACTCAACAAAGCTAACCCATTGGTTAATTTTAAACGAGAGGGAGGAGTAATCTAGCTAGCTAACTGATATTAATTGGGATGCTAACCTTGGCTAACGAAAAACAGTATTAAAACAAAATGTAACATTACTCACCGGAAAAACTGAAATGCCAACTCCTTTGAGTTTCTTGTCGTACAAACGAATGCCATAGCCACACCCTAAAACACTCCCTGATTTATCGCTGACCTCTTTTGCAACCACACATGTCGCCTCCAGCTGGAATTCAGATAGAATGCAGGTTTAAACCACTTCCACATTTGTATCACTTTGCAGAACTGGATGCTACGTCCAATAATATATTATGTTTATGTGTAACACATCTATTATTATTAACATTATTATTATTTTATTTATATTTTTTTAATTGTGTGGGACATTTTTATTATCAAAGGAACTTATCGCACACTGAAATTAACAGAAGAGAGGAGTAGGATAAATTTATATTAAGGATATACTTATTTTTTTAATTATTTATTTATAGAGATTTCAACAGAATAAAGAACAGTAAAAATACTGTGTTCTGCAATATATCAATACATTTCTACAATTTTAACAATTTTTATCCCCCCAAACATAATCCCTGTCCCCCACCACCACGCCCCGTTACCAATCCCCACACTAACATACATACAAATACATAAAGGAACAAAAATAAATAACACTTGGTGGACTAGGAGCATTATATGATCTAACTATGATCTGAGGGGAGTCTCTGCAAGATATTAAGATAGGAAATAAACATCTGCCATTTTTCTAGGAATTTAGATTGTGATCCCCTCATGGAATACTTAATTTTCTCAAGTTTTAAAAATGACAAGACATCACATAGCCACTGAGAGGCTAAGGGTGGCTGAGAGGACTTCCACAGCAGCAAAATCCTGTGACGGGCTAATAGTGTAGTAAAAGCAATGATATCGGCATGTTTATAACTTAGCAAGATGGAGTTCCCTGGGACTCCAAACACCGCTATCAGGGGGCATGGATTCAAATTGATTGAAAGTGCTTCCGAAAGGGTATGGAATACAAAGGCCCAGTAATAGCTCAATTTCGAACAAGTAAAAAACATATGGTAGAGGTTGCATGGGGAGGAAAAACATCTGTCACACACATCCGCCACTGTGAAATACATTTTGGACAGTCTAGACTTTCTCTGTTGGTCACCTTAAACTGAATGAGTTCAAGTTGAGCACAAGATGTGGAACTTGTTCTATCGATCACTCCATCCCAGAAATCTCTTGAATTCAAGACCCATTTCCTGCTCCCAGACAGTTTTAGGTATATCAGAGGAGTGTTTATCATGGGACATAATCTAAGAACATATTTATGAAATTACTGATTTCTGTTGAAGTAAGTTCAATAGCTCGTTCCAGGGCTGGTTAGGGGGTAGTAAAGGGAAGCCAACAAAATTAGAGGAGACGAAATGTCTCATCTGTAGATATTGGAAGAAATTAGATGGGGGCAAAGCGTGTTTAACCGCCAGGTTAGGAAAAGTTGAAAAAACACAATTTTCATAAAGATCCTTGAAAGTTTTAATGCAGTTTTTTTCCAAGAGTAAAGGCACTGTCAGCCACAGATGGAGTAAATATGTGGTTATTATTAATAGGGCCCAAGATGGATGTAGAGGAAGACTTGAAATGGCGCCGAAACTGGTACCAGATATTGAGGGTAGATAATACTACAAGGTTTTCTGAGTAACGAGAGGGAGATGTAGGGAGAGCAGAGCATGATAAGGCAAGGAGAGAGGAAGAGGAGCAGGAAAGACCTTCTAGCAGGCACCAAGATGTGTCTGGGGAGTGCAACCAGAATAGCAGTTTTTGAAGGTTAGCTGCCCAATAGAAATATAGGAAAATAGGAAGTGCGAGCCCACCACTGAATTTACATCGCTGTAGTAAGAACCTGCTAATTCTTGGTGGTTTTCCAGCCCAGGTGAAAGACGAGATCGCCTGATTATTTTCTGTAAATAAAGACATAGGTAAGAACAAAGGAATTGTTTGAAAATGATACATGAATTTAGGTAAGCTATTCATTTTAACAGCGTTGATTTTCCCTATGAGTGAGAGGTAAGTTACCCCACCTCTTAAAATCTGTTATTACATTTACTGCTAATTCAATATGATGTGAAGGCAAACAATGTATCGTCAATAAAAACATTATTCATATTAGGTCTGTGATATTAAGCTGACTGGTAAGCTAACAAATGGATTGTTTGACTTTGCCCAACTGTTACATCCCCAGGCTAAATGAAGATGGAAATGTTACCTATTCTGTGTTCCTGTTCCCTGTATGTGTTTGTTTGGTTAAGTGTGTCTACTTCCCTGCAGGTGATGCAAATCCAGAAATCATTGTTACTCATCATTTATCAATGACTCCTCCCCTCCATAATCCATACCTAAGCACTGTGGTGTTAGTTCTATTTGTGAATAGTGATGAGGAAGCCACTCTGCCTGTGGGTAGAGGTGACTGTTTGTGTGTGATATTTACTTATTGTGGTGTTTGAATGAGAGAGAGCTTGGTCTAGTGTAGTGTTCTGTCAATATTATTAATGTTTTGTATCTTGTACTATATTAATTCTTTGTTTATTTTTTCTTACAGGGAGTTGTGTGTAGTTAGAGCCGCCCTGGGGTATACATCACCCGCAGGGATACCCCTTTGTCTAAGTACACTATTTAGATCTGGGTGGACCACTCTCTGAAACTCTCAGTTAGTTAGTGTTGTGTGTTTAGGATATAGGACATGTTAGGGGCGAGGTCTTTATATTTATTTATTTGCTTTGGTCCTGTCCAGCCTCCCCTTCTCCCAGTTTATTATTTTAGCTAAAATTATTTACTGTGAGGAAAAAATAAATGCTGGTAACAATTTTGTGTGTCGCACCTATGACACCATACCTCTTTTGCTGACCTCTGGGAGTCCTTGAGCAGTGGGGTGTAAGGTCCCCCTCCTACGGGAGCTAGATTATAACACTAACCTAAAAATAACTTGGCTGTTTGGCAAGTTAGCAAGTAAATACCTTCATGGCTGATTCCTGTCACTGACATATCCACTACCTCCTGAAGTGATAGACTCCTTACTGGGATCAGTAGTGCAGAACAATTTCTCTCTATATGTCACTTTGATGCGCTCAGGCAGGTTTATATCAGTGAATCCACATAAAACCACAGCTCACACGAACCAGTTCCAATGCGCCCTGCACATTTTCAGTTTATGGGATATTCACCCGTATCATTCCCTTCGTTCCCACACCTGCGCTTAAAATGAGAATTTGCTAATAGTTCATGTACTGTAAGCGAATTGACATAGCGTATATCCGCACTGAACTGCTTGAATACGTATAAATGGGGATTAACATATTATATGTAAATGATGGAAAGAGGTGAAAACAAGTATACCAATTGCTTTTACTTCTTTTGAAAATGTAAAGAAGTAAAAGTAAACATTTGTGAAGTAAACATCCAAAGTTGGCAGACAGATGAATACTCAAGTAAAGTACAGATACACAAAAAAATACTTAATTACAGAAACAAAGTATTAATATGAGATAGGACATTCCAGCATATACAGTACAAGCTTCACCCAGAACCCCTTCTTCCCTGCTTTCCCTTATCTTTGTGGGTTTGTGCACTTGGCCAGATGTCTCCAATGGGCACTCCAATGGGCACATGCAGGCATCTGCAACAAAACCCCTTGCCTAATCATAAGTTCTGTCATACTGACCTAGAAGCGCCAGAGTGGGGTGACCGCAAATTGATTTATTCTGGGGTAATACCATAGCCGAACATATCAGAGCTATGAGCTACCAGCTGACTGTAGTCATGCGCAGCCAGTATGGCCTTGACTGTCTCCCTATAGGAGAAAAGTACTGATTGATCTTGATTGGCATTTACTAATACTTCTATTCTGATTACCACTAGTCTAGCAATGTAAGTGCAATGGGGCTTCTAATAACCACATAAAGACAGCCTTGGCTGTTTCTGCTGACAGGCAATAGTTCTGACTGATTGAGAGATTAGCACTTACAATAACAAGCCCTAGGCCTCAGAATATGATCCTGACCTCATTATCGCTGCTAAAATCTTCTCTACTGATTTAGAATATTCTAACCTGTTCAGTTACTGGTTCCTAAGTTGCTCATATAGAATTAGCCCTAGCAGTGGAACGGGAGATTTGCATCATGGATGTGCAGCCAACAAATCTGCAGCAACTGCATAATGCAATAATGTCAATATGGGCCAAAATCTCTGAGGAGTGTGTCAGCACCTTGTTGAAGCTACGTCACAACAAATTAAGGTAGTTCTGAAGGCAAACGGGGGACCAACACTGAACTAGCAAGGTGTAGCTAATAAAGTGTCCAATTGGTGTACATTCTGGGTATTGTGAGGTCTTGTTAACAGTTTCATTAATGTGTTTTGGTGGATTTAAGGATTGTACGGTAGTGCAACAACATGTCCTTCAGCCTCATGGCAAGATGTGAAAAAAAATTCCACTGGCAAGATACATTTTATCCACACTTTTTGGTCCCTAAAATAGACTCACCCATGGCCTTGTGTAGCACATCAATTAAATTATATGCAAGGCACTACATGGCGGTGGTGATATTGGCTCAGCACTGTCTGCCAAATCTGAGATCTGAATGAATTAAATGTGTATGCTCAACACATTTCATACCTAAAATAAGTTGTTTAAATTCAGACTAGAGTATTTTTTATTAAATATTATTATTAAACATAGAAAATGTATCAAATTGCAATGACCAAACAAGAGTGTTCAAAAATGAAATAACATTAATCCTTTAATTTTTTAAGTGGATACAATTTGAGATTTTGTAAAAATCCTTCCCAAATATGTTGCAACAAAGTTAAGGGGTTCATCCCAGCAATGAAAAACCGCCCCAGACCATTATCCCTACTCCACCATTACTAGGTGTGTCCACATACTTTTATCTCTAGAGTATGTGTTTTCTAGGGAGGCATTGTATTTTTACCTAGTTACTGAGTTATAAATTAACCAAAAAAACTGAAGCGTTTGTTTGTTGACTACTGCACTAAATGATTAAAAATAATTGAAGGACATTTATCCCTGCTTTGAGTGACGTTTTTTTGGTTGATTTACAGATTCATGATTGAAATGAGCACCCAAAGATATTTTATGTTTTTTTGATTAGGAGTTGAGCAGTTCTCTCACATTTCCTTAATGAGTTATACATTAACCTAGCCAGCCAGCTTGTATAGAGTGTTGGCTTGTGGGGTTTTTATTCTAGTTGAGTCTCAACATTTTTCTTCAACAAATTTCAAATTACAATGTTGCTACAATCATTGGTTTGTAGGCTAGAGAACATTTGGAACAAGGAGTCATCAATAATTTTCTGTCTTTCTTTTCTCCTGATCCAGGAAACACGGAACAGTTTTTGTAGGAACAGGTGGCCGTGCATTGTCCAGGGCCAGTTAATTAAAATAGGGTAAATGGAAAACATACACCAGGGTTATTTAACTATTACACTACAAGGGCTTACTGGTTTTCTGTTCTAACTTATCATTAATTGCTCCCACCTGGTGTACCAAGTCTAAATATGTCCCAGATTAGAGGGTTGCAATGAAGAAAAAGGTTGCAATGGAGTGGAAGTGGCATTGAGGGCGAGAGTTCAATGGGCCTGACATACACAATTCAAATGTGTGGTATTTCCTTGGTACATTTAGTCATTGACTCTGTGTCTTTAAATGATTTATATTGAAACATTTTAACGTTTCCTGAATATTTCTGATATGTTTGGTAACTCCCAAAGGTATCATTACCCGGTTGTCATTAAAATGACATTGTCCATGCTAAAATGTGTTTACATCCCATCTATGTCATCTACCTTTGGCATAGTAAGAACAATGCCACGTGTCAGTGCACGAACAGTCACAATACTGCCACTTTGAAGTGACGCAGTACATGACAAATGTTTTACTATGGCTTAAGGGTCTGTGAGCTGAAACTCTTTGCTGGCAGTTTCGACTAGGGGTTTCTGGAATGCGAATACCAGGCTTAGGGACCTTGAACAGCACTCTGGGTAAGTGGTTGTAGTTCAGCCCTACCCCCACCCGCTCTCTGCAGACCTACCCATTCTGATTGGACCCCTCTCAACTTCCTCCATCTCTCCTCTGCTCACAGATACACAGTCCTCCACTCAGGTTTCTCAGTGGGTTTCAGGTAGGGTTTCGGTGGGTTGGGTGTACGGGGCCTAGTGCTGGGCCCGCTGGTTAGTAGGCAGAGCGGAACACACATCCTGGACACTCTGTAGGGGAAATGATGGGCCCTGTACATTGGTTGTCTCCAAGCGCCTCTTCTCTGTCGTTATTCCCAGATTCGTGGGCACCTCCACATATTTAGACACTATACACTTAGTTCCCCATTTCCTCCAGTCCAACGCAACTGGTGGTCATGCAGTGGTGGGATTCTCTACAAGAATCCACTGCACCATTTAGCAGTATATGGGCCTAAATGAATTGAGTAGGATAGAATGTTAGGGGGGCTGAACGAGTAGTTACAGAGCCTATTTCAAATGTAGAATAGAGTTGAGGATCGTGGGCTACCTCCTAGACTTCTAAGGACCATTATAATGGAATGAAGAACAGAGCGCCAGGTGAATGCGTTGAAGGAGAAAACCCTTGATTTGAGTCTACCTCTGAAACAGATAAGGTGGGAGCCTAGGAGGACAGTGGAGCTTTTGTCATGTGATAAGGGGTGGATCAAGTTCCCATAGAGATGAAGGCTGAGGGGGGTCTGTGTATTTCAGATTGGACTGTGTGTGTGTAGGGGTGGTACTGAATCCTACAGGTGCAGCCCAGGTCACAGAGGGACCTTGTTTTCATCCAAAGGGGCAAGCCAGGGTCCTCTCACATTCAAATATTGACCTGCCATTGTAAATGATCGTTATTGTTCTCACTGTTTGTCTCCTTGTCACTAAGAACAACAGGGTAAAACAGGATTACTGGCACCTAATCCAGATCAGAGCTCATCCCTCAACGTTTCACAAACAAAGGACCTGAAGATTTGTTTTATCCATGAAGCCTTTGTTTGGAGAAAGGGTTATTCCATGAAGAGCCATAGTGTGTTTTAATGCACTGAGTCAATCATGAAGAACCATAGTGTTTTAATGCACTGTTATTTCCTGTTTGTACACCCGTTTCATTCAAGCTATTCTAAGTATCTAATGACGTACAAGGATAAAGTTCTTTTGTTAACGGCAGACAATAAGTCATAACATGTCTATAGGTTAAAAAGGCTTCATGGATTGAATCATATAAGAAGACTCATCATTATATAGAAGAACATTTAAAGCCGTTTCATCTAGTTCCAGTGTTTTCCTATGCCATGATCTCAACACATACTTGTCATCAAATGTTGACTTGACAGGGTGCAACACAATAATCATTATGTACAGCCAACCGGTCTAAGAGCTTTACTGCTATTTGTTAATAGATATCTAAAATCACCGTACAGTCAAATATTCATTGTCAATATAGGGAATGAATCAAGTTTACATACATTTCATATATTTAATTTATTGTACAACATGAGACATCAAGTACATTTCAAAGTGTAATTGAACATAACAATATAAAATACATCTAAAAGCATGTGACATTTCTAAATCTTTCACATACAGTATACAGATCAATTACACAACAGCCTATAGATGTTAGCCTGAAAGAATAAATCAAATTTACATCAAGCGTCTGATTTTAAACACATACTTGTGACAAATTAGACAAATGGTTAGGTCTACAATGTTGTGCCTCAATCAACATTTCCGTTAATTTGGCATAGCCATATGGTTGTGTAAGAGACCCTACAGGAAGGAGACATCTGACATTTATAGATTTGCCTGCAATATTATATTTATCCAGGCATGGCAACTGTGATCTGCTTATATACCCTGGAATGGGTTGGGTTTCCCCAGAGCCAGAGGTCTGTACAGTCAGAGTGGGTGGGCCAGTTTCACACTACATTTTGCAAAGAGTTTGTGTGGATTAAAAAAATTAGGATTATATCAGACGGGTCTGAATCGCAACACATCCCTGGAATAATCTTGATGTTGTGTCTCTGAGTTTGAAACCCTGTCTGGATTAAATCATACCTTGGGAGTTTTCAAAGGTTTATCTCTCTTTTCTGTACAGTCTCTTGCTACATTTACACAGGCATCCCAAAACTGATATTTTTTCCACCAATACACAAAAAAATCAGATATTTTTAGGTCAGATAAAAATATGCCTGGTGAGAAAAAAAGATCAGAATTCAGATGCCCCCATCAGCAGCCAAATAAAGTTTCATCCTTCTCAACACCTGCCTCTGAGCACCCACACCACACAGATGAGGCCATTCCCCATGGAGTGTACAAGGCCTATTTGTTCCAGGCATCCGGGTGTGTGCGCAAAAGCAAACTTTCATCAGTGAAGTAGAAATGTGATCTTGTCCGCACCTTCAACCTGCCAATTCCACCGAAAAAAACATTTGATAATTAAAAGAAATGTGCTGTTTGTAAAACAATGTTTTCCCAATGAGGGCTGCTGACGTTCGTCTTGGCGGTTGTCTGGTTGCTACAGACGAACACTCTAGAAGGAGCGCTGTAGGAGTGAACCCGCCAATGCTATGGGGATCAGGAGAGTGAAAATGCTACCGTGCAAGGATGTGCCGTCTCCCTTTGGACTGGTGAGGTTTGACACAGAAACACTGGTCATATTTGTCTTGTTGGTCACTGCTACAGTTGTGACCGGGGCAGTCGTGGTGTTTTGCGCGTGGACCTAAAACAGGACAGCAGGTGGGGTGTTACTGGCGGCATTGAACACAAACTTCACGAGACAACTTGAAAAGGAAACCTGAAACATTTCCCGGTGTGGATAGTCTTCTTAATAGCCTACATCACTTTGTCACGTAAATACAAATGTCACACACAAGATGCATGGGTGAAGGTTGCTAATGCTAAGTCTGCGTTGGAATCACTTATTTTCTCCAACTGCACTTATTATATGTAAGGCACGTGAGGGTGTGTTTTTATATTCAATAGTATACAATGGCTAAAAGCTGTTTTAGGTGCTTCTTAGACAAGGTGCTAGCAGTTATAAATAGGCAATAGATCACAAACCCCGATGATGCATTTTTTGTTTTTATAAACAAGTTACCATTACCAACCCAATTAGAGCAGTAAAGTGATGTCATGTGGTAGGCTATAAGGGTCAAACCAATCCTATCAGCATTTAGGATACAAAACACCTGTATTATTAGTGTTAAGCGTGATGTTAAAAAACGCGCATATCATAAAAACATTTTAAATCAAATTAACTTGAAGTATCCTACAATGATCTTGGGATTCAATGTCTATTTAATTTATTGTGCTTTTCTGAATTCGTAGTACCGTAGATGTTAACGCATTCTGACATTTTATTCAGACTGCCTGGGCACATTTGTCAGGTTTTTCAAAAGTGATAGACCATTCTATATTAGGGAATTTAATGGTAATCGATACATGAATTTAATTTGTAAATAACTTAGAAACCATACTAATTTTCAGCGCCATCATTAGTTTCAGATTAAGAAATAAATGTATTGATATCTCAATAAATCCACAAATTTCGATTGAAATAGACATAAAGAAAGCCATCCGTTGAAATGAAGATTCTGATAATTGAGAATAACGGCATTTACTCATTAATTCAATTGAGTTTAAAATTGATAACTGATTCAGTCCTCTAAAAAATATCTGTGCCGAAGATGCGTTCAAAAATAACCAACTGGAAAGTAAAAAAAAATAAAAAAAGTATTTTAAAGCCAGGTAAACAGTAAAGTCACCTATTAAATCCATATAATTTGTGTACAACCGTTTCTGTTTCAGTTCATCAGTTTGCATATATCAAGTAATGTCACATTGATCATTAGCAACAGTTTATCTTTGTTTCAACATGCGCTGGCTTAGCTATCTACCTACAAGGTAATCGGGTTTTTATGTGAAAATAAGTCTACTAAATAATGTTACTAGCTTTAACAAAATACAAATTATTCTCTCTAACGTTGCATTTTTTTGACAATTGAATGTTGGAATTCCCACAAATGCAGAAGTAAAACAAACATTTACGAATAGATGTGTATTAATTGAAATGTAGGCTATAGTGTCTAAGACATTTGTACAGTAGTCATTTAAAAAAAATGTCTTACCTTTGAGGAAAAATGTATGGCAATTATCAGGATTCCAATGTAAGCCGTCACCATTTTAGTCATTTTCGTATTTGAGCACACCTTTCGCGTATTGGGACTACTCACTCTATGGATTTTCTCACGTGAATTACAGGAGGACAAATGGAGAGTGTTTTATACCCCCCACCGAATTCAATAGGGCGCATCCCCAAAACCACTTGAAAACGCCAATAGAAACACACCATTGAGAGCTCCAATAGGAATATGAAATATCCAAGATATGCTTCCTAAAATGGACAGTTGATAAATGTGTTGTAATATATTAATAATGTCAAAAGTTTCAGTGGTAGGCAATTATTCGTCAATGTTTTTTTAATCGCTTATAAAGCATTAAAGCGATGGGGGAAACTTTTCACATTTCTAGTAGCTATAGTTTATGGGGCTTGAATATTATTGCCTGGTGGTTATTAGCAAAAAGAACGTTTCAGATAAGGTCTTACAGCGACCTCTAGTGGGGAATGAACTACACTGCTCAGAAATATTAAGAACACTCAAATCGGGTCTCCACGACCGAAATGCACTCACCCTCTCCTTAATGCAATGATCTACTCAACCAATCACATGGCAGTTGCTTCAATGCATTTAGGGGTGTGGTCCTGGTCAAGACAATCTCCTGAACTCCAAACTGAATGTCAGAATGGGAAAGAAAGGTGATTTAAGCAATTTTGAGAATGGCATGGTTGTTGGTGCCAGACGGGCCGGTCTGAGTATTTCACAATCTGCACAGTTACTCGGATTTTCACGCACAACCATTTCTAGGGTTTACAAAGAATGGTGTGAAAAGGGAAAAACATCCAGTATGCGGCAGTCCTGTGGGCGAAAATGCCTTGTTGATGCTAGAGTTCAGAGGAGAATGGGCCGACTGCTTCAAGCTGATAGAAGGGCAACTTTGACTGAAATAACCACTCATTACAACCGAGGTATGCAGCAAAGCATTTGTGAAGCCACAACACGCACAACCTTGAGGCGGATGGGCTACAACAGCAGAAGACCCCACTCATCTCCTCTACAAATAGGAAAAAGAGGCTACAATTTGCAAGAACACACCAAAGTTGGACTGTTGAAAACTGGAAAGATGTTGCCTGGTCTGATGAATCTCGATTTACGTTGAGACATTCAGATGGTAGAGTCAGAATTTGGCGTAAACAGAATGAGAACATGGATCCATCATGCCTTGTTACCACTGTGCAGGCTCCATCAACTGCAAGATGCTATCCTATCAATATGGGCCAACATTTCTAAAGAATGCTTTCAGCACCTTGTTGAATCAATGCCACATAGTATTAAGGCAGTTCTGAAGGCGAAAGGGGGTCAAACACAGTATTACACACTAGATGTTCTCAGTCAATGGCATCAATGCTTTCGGCATCCAGGAACTGCCTACACACTCTGCCTCCCCAGACCATCACTGACCCACCACCAAACCAGTCAAGCTGGATGTTGCCAGCAGCATAGAGCCCCATATTCCACTGGTGGTTTGCTTCTAATTTAGAACTCATGGCACTATTCATAAGAGTAGGGGTGTCAACAATGGTGTCCTGGCCATATTTCTAACCTGGCCTTAATACAATCATGACATCATAATCATCCCCATCTTTTAATTGGCTCTTTCATCCCCTTCCCTCCCCCCACTTCTCCCCTTCTCTCCCCAGGCCATTGCAACTGAGAATCTTCAACTTCTGGTAAAAAATGGAAAACAAAACCGCTTTCACCATAGAATCTCTCATGACTGTCACGTGTTCAGTGTGAACCTCGTATGTGGCGAGAACGGGGCACCAATGGTGAACCTGCCAATCGAGCTGCATGTTGCAGAGCTGTGAGCACAGCTCCCACTACAGGATGTCAGGCCCTCATGGAATCTGTTTGGTCAAAAATACACACCAGTAGCTCACTGGAGGTCATTTTGTAGGGTTCCTTCCTCCCAAAGAAGCAGATACCGGTCCTGCTGCTGGGTTGATGCCCTTCTACAACACCGTTCTGGTCTCCTCATGTAATGGCCTGTCTCTTGGCATCTCCTTAAAGCTCTCCTTTCCCATTTAAGGGCACCAAATTCATCCCACAAGAGAAAATCCAGAGTAAAGGCAATGACATGAACAATTGCTTGGCATTGGTGACCATATTGTTTGGGTAAAATGACACCACAATTTTTGGCAGCAACATTCTCAGCTTACCAGAGCTTGCTATGAGGGACCATAATCACAAATGCAGGGAAGTTTAACAGACATAAGCTCTAAGGCAGTGGTCCTCAAACCCTTCCATGGAGGGCCTAGTGCAGGGGTATTCAACTCTGGACCTCGAAGCCAGATCCACTCCATTTTTTCATTGCAACCCTCTAATCTGAGACTTATTTAGAGCTGGGACACCTCAATTAATGTTGAGGTAGAACAGAAAACCAGCAGGCTCCGGACCCCGTAGGGTTAGAGTTGAATACCACTGGCCTAGTGTATGCTGGTATTTGGCCTTTCCTTTCAATTAGAGCATAATTAGGACCTAGACTGCCAGGTGAGGGGAGATACTAACCAATTAGTGAGATACTCCATCAGGCTTGTACAAGGTAAAAGTGAAATCCTGCATACACTAGTCCCTCCATGGAAGGGTTTGAGGAACACTGCTCTAAGGAATCAACATGGTAAACATTCAAGGTTCTATACATGTCTGTGTGGAAGGAACAGTTAGCACTCTACTTCAGATATGCATAATTAAGGCTTTGAAGACAGAATTAAACAGTTAACATTACCTCAAACTTCAATTCAGAAAAGACAATGCCATATTACTTTAACATTTTATTGTACAACTAGAACTTACATTGTAATTAAGCATTTTTTCTAAAACTGGAAGACAATTTTTGTAAAAATAGAAAACCGTATGAACCAAGCCTCTGACAAAATATCAATTTTAGTTGAAAGTAAAAACAGTTAATGACAAATGGATACAATTTTCCGTCCCAACTCAATTAACATTCAATCCCACCAAAACATACCATGACAGAATGTCTGGACAAAGAGACAACACTTTAAGAGCAGTCAAGACACCCTTACAGCCTACCTCTGAGGCAGTGGCCACATCATTGGTTTGGCCAGTGACCCCTATTGGTTGAAAGCAACTGAGCAGACTTAACCATAAAGCCCAACAAGCTAGTGCTTTTAAATGTTTCAATAATTCAGCCATTATTCACAAGAACATAAAGTGCATTTAGGTTTGGTGAAACAAAGTAATTATGTTAGAAAATACCAGGGCAGGTTGGGTACCATGGGATTTAAGACTACCAGTGAAGTAGAAGTGATACCAAATGCTTTCAACCTCCCAATTCCTCCAAATCCCAAAGTGCGGTCTCTTTACAATAAATAGCGCTGGTTGAGAAACATTTGGCCATTTAAACCAATGGGATGCTGTTTGACTTGAAGCATCTCAGTGCTGGTGAGTTACTACAAGCAGCCCTGTAGCAGCCATCCCACCAACAGGGTATATATCACACTGCTGGAATGAAAGGACACGCTGGCCGATTTGAGATTGGGGTCCCTTGTGGTCTCTAGGAGCTGGGGTGTCATGGTCACTTTGGATGTCATGGTAACAGTTGTGGTTGTCACAGTAACTGTTGTTGTAGTCACATCAGGGGACTTCGTGGATGTGTTAGACTGGTTGATAAAGAAAACCATCAGAACTACAACGGAGACATTGGCCACAAACTGTTACACCATAAAATTGCTGTTATCAGGTCTCAATTACATTGGCAAAAATATAATTTATTGTTAAAGGGAATATGCTATAGGGCTACACTTATAGCAGCATTTCCAAAAGGTCTCCTGGGGACCCCAAGCAATTTTGTTTGTGTCGTGAAATAGCTGACCTGAATCAAGCAGCTAAGGGCTTCATAATGTAGACCATTTGATTCAGCTAAGGGCTTCATAATGTAGACCATTTGATTCAGCTAAGGGCTTCATAATGTAGACCATTTGATTAAGGTGAACCAACTGAGGTGCATCTAACAGTACATGGCTGGGGGGAGGGGGGGGGGTCACCAGAAGAGGTTTGGGACACACTGACTTAAGGCAACTCTAGTCATCACATGACCTGAAATTTCACTCCAGCTAAAAATTGCACCTGGCAAAACAAGAAAATGTATGCTTTACAGAGGACCTTCGCAATTTAAATATGGTAACCTTTGACGAGTCATGTTAGAATAACTTTACCATGTTTGCACTGTCATTTTTAGGCACTGTAGTCATGTTCGCATTTGACCAGCCAATCTTTGAAGCATTCCCACTCGCTGCTGGAGGACTTGTAATGTTGCCCTAAAAGAGAAAAGCTGATTGAACATCACCCACTAATTCAGCAGATATTTATCCAGAATGAAAGTATAACTTGTCAGCCCTGAATGATACTTCAAGGCAATTCTTACCGGGGAGGAAGCATTGGTAGCGCTGGGCTGGAGACTTGTGGTAGAGTTCTGCCCGTTGACCTAAAACCAAGCAGAAGTCATGTCATTTGATGAAAGTGAATGCATTCAATAACTATTGAGACATTGGGAAAGCTACAGCAACATTTAAGACAGAAGTTCAGATTTGCTGGCCTGGACATGTGCAGTCTCACACCATCTCCATAACAACCATTAGAATCTAGCTTCAATGGTTCTGGAGCAGTGTTGGGAACGTAACTACTTCTCAAATGTAATGTTACTCTATTGACAGTAACTAATTAAACTAAGTTATTTCTAAAATGCTTTTTAAATGTGCTTTGTGTGTCTTGGTTTAGTGTCATACAATTGGACAAGTATAAATGTATTAACCTTCAAGTATTTAAAAGATTTAGTTCATGTTTAATGGTAAATTGATTAGGGTTAACAGTCTTAAACAATTATTAAAGGCGTCACCTTGTGTGTGGCGGGGGTGGAACCAGAGTCCTAATAGACCCCAATCATGGGCCCTAAACTAGGCCACCTTGCCACCTCAGATAGTGATTGGCTGGTCATGTCAGGTGCAGACTTGGCAACTACAGTCTCTGGGCATGATCCAAATGACCAATATAATGTCTTTAAAACCAATTTAATCTGAGTGTCTGAGTATAACAATTTTAGTAAAGATCAATGAATGAGTTAAATACAATATGCAATGGGACTTGACTCCTAGTAATGATACTGTAATTGGACACAATACATTGAGCAGGCCTGAACCAGATTGTGTCTAAAGCTTTCAGTTTACATCCGTTGGTGGCAAATTACAGGCATTCTGCATGTGTTTATTGGCACAAATACACAACTTCTGTGCGCATGTTCAATGAATCCTTGCACAACATATGCATGCAAGTGAAAACGACCATAATGCGTTATCATTGCCTGTTAAAGCACAGGACATTTGAGAGATTATGCACGTGTTCGACGCATGGTTATTGGAATAACCGGTGAAAATACAACTTGAAAATGACATACCTTCACTCGTTGTAGACGCCATAATAGAAAAAACATTTAGTTTAACATGTTTGAGAGATGAACGAGGACAAGCTTTCCATTTTCTTCCCACTCGACAGTCGTTTGCACCTAACTCACAGGACACATTCATCCTGCCTACTTTGATAGTTTTTAAATAGTGAATTTCCATCTGTTAAATTGTAGACTATGTATTCTTCCATGTCGCTGACCTCCATTACGCATAATGCATTACAATTTAAAAGTGATAAATCTTTGGGTTGAGGCGCACTATTGATAAACGGATCAAGGGATTAAAACACATGGGATAATTATTAACTTGTGTTCTAAAACAGAAAGTGACAAATGTAAATCTCTGAAATGTAACTAGTAATTACTTCAATTGTGAAATGCGTTAGGTTACTTTTTACCAAAACTATTAGCTACTTAGTAACTTATCCCCAACACTGTTCTTGAGATAAGAGCGTCAAAGCGTCGTGAGGTTCAAACGACTTAAGTGATATTAACAATTGCTCGCGGGGTGGATCAAAGTGCCGCGCTGGCGTGACGAATTCGCCCCGCATGTTGCCCGCATGTTGCCCTCCCGTCTAAGTTTATCCACAGTGATATGGTGATATTACGACCATGAGTTCCGAGTAGATTTTGGATTATTAAATGCGACACTGCCCTCTAGCGCATGACTTGTGGTACAAGTATTTTGGTGAGCACGGATGCAAGTGTCACTATAAAAAAAGGTGGTAAAAATCCATTAATTTATGAAAGACATCCATTAAACAACGACGTCTTAATCATTTTTCAATTGACAAAATCTGACCTATCAAATTTATGGACTAATTAAGGGGCTTAAAGTGCTGTATTTAAAAAGGACCCCATAATGGATATGGGGATGTCATGATTTCAGGCGTAGTTAAAGGCAATGATATTTTAAGTGGTTCAAGATTTAGTGTGTGCGGAAGAGGTCCGCTTGCACGAAAATAAAAAAGACCACATTAAATTGACTTGGTAACTTAACAAGGCAAGCTGGATGGACTAATTGTAGTGGTTAACTACTGACAGACTTTGAACACCTGATGCCATCGTGCACTTCATCATTAAAAAGACAAATCAGAGTTAACAAAGAACTAGTAATTTCAGTTTTAAAGTTCATACCCGTGATGAAATATGCATGGCAAGGAGGATGAATCCAATGGCACCTGTTATCATGTTGACCATTTTGTTGCCGGTTTCTTCTCGACCTCAATTACTGCAATGGTATGACAAGCTGTCTTAACTTGCTCGTGTCACAACTAGGGGATCTTATACACCTACTAAATGTGACGTCATGTCAACAGAGACAATTATTGCCCAATTAAGAACTAGACTGCCAGGTGATGGGAGATCCTGACCAATTAGTGACCTAATCAATTAGTCAGGTGCAAGAGCGAAAACCTGCATATACTAGACCTCCTGTGGAACCGGTTTTACACCTGTGATAGACTGTCAGTAGAGCTGGCTATAGAAAGAAGACAATGATTTCCTAATTAAAGTGAAACTAACACCATAACTTTACTACTTCGCCGATTTAAACAAAACAATCATACTAAATGTAAAATACATCAATCATACTAAATGTAAACTATTTTTGTTACTCAAAACCAGTCTTATACAAACAGGTTCTATTTGACTTGGAATTCCATCAAATGGAGCGAAGCATTGACACAGAAAGAATGTTGGAGAATAATGTTTAGTCAAACTTTTGTGAAGATTCTATGATTGTGTGAAACCTTAAAATTAACATATATGTGATCGTTTGTCAGACATTTTTATAAGGGAACCGTGTTATTTATGGAGGTCAAATACAATTTCATAATGTAAAAATGCTGTCAGTTCCACTTTAAAAGCAAAGAGGCATTTGATTTTTCTGGAGTGGCAATTCATTTTATATACATTTCTGAATATGATTAAAAATTTCGTTATGGTTTTTTAAGATATAATTAGAGTAATTTCAATACAACATCCTTGCCATTTTCTATTTATTAATTTAATATTCCTCCTCATCTGACTGTCATAATGACATTACCGAAATGTGTTGTTTTAATTAACATGCTCAATGATGATAACAAAGAGTAGATACTAGCAGGGTTGATTTCACCAGATAAATCTAGATCCATATCCGAACTCACACCATAATAATTTCTGTAGCTTGGAAACCCTGATGAACATGTGTAATCAGGGCAAGCCTCATACTCCCTCTCCCTGCTCACTCTGCCCCCTGGTGTCCCCCCCGGAGAACCACTTGCGTGGCTGAATGTGGAGGCTCGATGCTCTCTTATGTCTTCTCCTCTATTTCCCTTTTTATACTCCTTTCCGTTTCTTTTTTCCTTGGTTCCATTTTTTGTCATTTCTCCATTTTCTTTGTTTTTATTTTCTTTCTTATGGATTTTTTTTCTCTTCTTTTGGCTCTTTCAATTGCCCCCGGTTCCTTTAGTTTTTTTCATGCCAGGAGGACATTGATAAGGGAAGATACCAAAAAAGCCAATGGCAACTTTGAAGTAGCCTACTTACAAGTCCTTATGGCTGAGATTGGTTAGTCTATGCATGTGACAACAATCACGCAAGCTTTACACAAAGCATGACTGTATGGGAGGATGGCAGGAAAGAAGCCTCTTCTGAAAAGGGACCACACAGGCTCGTTAGTTGTTAGTCACTTTGCAAAAGAACACTTGGAATATTCCACGAGGCAAAAAGGTTTTATGGTCAGATGGTATGAATATTTAACTTTTTTGACTTAACTGCAAGCATTATGTTTGGCAAAAACTAAACACACCATACCACCCAAAACAACATACCTACGGTTAAGTTAAGCCTGACATCGATATGGTTGGCCCAGCTATTGCCATTCGTTTGTTCAAAAACATTGTTCTGTAGCTCAAGTCCGAGGCTGTTCTTTAATCGTTTTTTTTTTTTAATTTAGCAATTCCTGAGCCAACCATATTGATTTCAGGCTTGAATTAAACACTTCCGGGTAGCTCCGCCCACATCTGGGAAGTCCACGACCATTCCGAGCACGGACACTCGGATCATCCCTATTCTATAGGCACTATATACAACTGCGATTTCCCAGTCTACATGAAGCACTTGAGAGTCATGACAATGTACTTCTAACTGCCTACCCATCTCCCTTGGGTAGCGAGGTCTTAAAGTGCGCCGCCCAATGCTGAGTTCCTGGGCATTGTCGGAACGCCGCAACCAGAATTAAAATGCAACCATAACGAAGTTATTCCGCGTATAAGCGACTTACACCACTGTGCCATGCGGAGAACCCTGCAATAAAGGATTTTGATCTTATTGGGAGCATGATGGCTTAGCAGTTAGGGAGTCAGTCTTGTACTCAGAAGGATGCTGGTTCGATTCCCAAATGTCATTGTGTTTTAGCAAGACACTTATCCTAAGTTGCTCCAGGGGGTTGTCCCTGTACTTATTGTAATTTGCTCTGGATAAGAGCGTCTGCTTAATGACTAAAATTTTAATGGATAATATGTCTCTATATATATATGACAAGTGGAGCCCCAGATTCTTAGAAATGCCTTTAGGCCCATATAACGTACTCAGAGGACAGTGAGAGGTACGGGGTTGTGGTTGTGAGTAAGGACACAGAAACAGTGGGGCTTTTATTTAAAAGACGGACTTTTATTTACCCACACTGTCATAGAAGAAGGGGCTGGATGGGACCAAAGCAAAGAAGTTAAATTTAAGTCCCACCCCTAACCTCTCCTAACTGCCTAACACAAACACTAAAATTACTGGCACACAATCAGGTTCTCTAACCAACATACGGGGGTGGTCCGCCCACTTCTTGCATAGTGTGTATAGATCCGGGAGTCACCTACTGGTGATGTATGCCCGCGGGCAGCTTGCCTACAATCCCAGTGCATTCCCCTTACTCTGGGAAGAAATAAAACAGAGGATTAACAAGTTATAACATGTACAGATAACAGTATATATTTAACAATCCACAAAAACATGACTAACAAACTACTAACAAGGCCTTTTAGCACACAAACAACCAACCAAGCTCTCACTCATAACACAACCAGAGCAAGCAACCAGCACACAACACATGCGTATCAAACACACAGATGGAGGAGTAAACTCAAATACTGGGGCTTTTAAGGAGCTCCAGACAGGCCGCAGCTTACAGCGCTGACGACAAGGCAGGACCGAGGTGGAAGTAACGCCTTCACCTCTAATCAGCTGCTGATTGTACTTACAGATGGTGACAATCTACAGAGAGAGAGAGAGGGCGAGACACCAGAGGAGAGTGGGAGAGGGAGTGTGAGAGACACCAGAGGAGAGTGGGAGAGGGAGTGTGAGAGACACCAGAGGAGAGAGAGAAAGAGAGAGGGCAAGATACCAGAGAGAGAGGGAGAGAGAGAGCAAGTGACACCAGAGGAGAGAGAGATAGAGAGAGAGAGACAGGGCAAGATACCAGAGAGAGAGAGCAAGAGACACCAGAGGAGAGGGCTGGAGAAATCTTCTTTTGGTTTGTATTAATTATGGGGGCAGTTCACACCTGAGGGTTACATTTTCAATTTTCTACTCCACACAACAAATAAACGAGTAACACATTTTTGACATTTTTTCCTCTCATCTCTCTATATTGCTACAACCCATAAAAAGATCACCAAATTCAATGTGATGAATATGCAAAAACACCAGACAGGGACAAATATTTTTCACAGCACTGTACATAACTGACAAATGCATCAAATCCATTTTGTTTGGGAAGAATGAAGAAACCCATTTTGTTGTGGCATTACTGGTGACTTATGTACAGTAAAGTAGCATTTAAAGTGAATGCAAACATAATGCAGGTGTTTTGGATTTTCCTAAACAAATGATGCGTATGAAGACTAAAAGAGAAGTAGTCAGTCACCTCAAGCATGAAAGTCGTTCCCTGAGCATTTAGTCTTCATGGTTTGTCAGTATTATTTCTCTATTGACCATCTATGTTTAGTTCAGCTTTTAATTTGCATAATTGTTGCACTAATTATGTACAATTCAAGTTAATTTCTATTTCTTAGAGAAAGTTTGAATTCCCATATTCTGTTAGACTTTAGGTTGTTTTTATATTTTTACTTTTACATTTTTTCATTCTTTTAATTATTTTTCACATTTTCCTTAAAATCAAATTAAAAACACACACACACACACACACACACACACACACACAATAATACTAGTGACAAATGGAAACCATAACTTTTGGGAAAGGTAAAAGTGGGTGACGGGGTGTGCCTAAAATACCCTTCTAAACATTTTTAAAGAAAACAAAAAAGTGAAGGGAAAAAGCAATTGGACTGTGCTTAAAAAAAATCTTTGTGGAGCTTTAGGGAGCTGGAACGGGGACTTGTATTGTCTGCATGTGCGTGGATGAGTAGGTTGTTATGTTCTGGGGTAGTTGTGGTGTTGCTGGGGTGAGTCTGACAGCCTGATGGCCACTGGAGCGATGGAGGAGTGAACTCTCAAACACTGGGCCTTTTAAGGAGCTCCAAACAGGCCGCAGCTGACAGCACTGACGACAGAGCAGGACCGAGATGGAAGTAACATCGTCACCTCTAATCAGCTGCTGATTGTTCCTACAGGTAGTGACTTTCTACAAAGAGAGAGGGCAGGAGACAGGCAAGACAAAACACGCAAACAAAATTGGCAAAAGAAATACGGCCGTAGCCTACTACGTACTGATAATGGATACAGCCATAACAGCCTATAACACAATCTAGGCTTATAGGAATCCACATGTTCTGGAGGAATATCTTTTGATTGTTGCTATAGATTAACATTTGTGCTGAGCTGCATTGATGACAAAGGCAAACTTTGTGGAGTATTTCTTATTAATTGATATTGACAGGACAGGTAAAAGCAGAAGCCAGGGAGATGGGTAGGGGGAGACAGAGAGGAAGGGCACAGACAATCAGCCAAGCCAGGCCCTGAAACCCCATCGCTAGGGGGCATACTGTAGCTGTGTCTCAATGTGAAGGCTTCATACTTCGAAGGCCGCGGACTTCAAAGGATGCAGCCTGCATGGCCTTCGGAGGCTGCGAATGTAGCCGTCATCGTCATAACCAATTTGAGCCACCAGGTGTTCCCAATTACCGCCTAGCAAACGGTGCGAGAGGAGAGCTACCATCCTACATGTCATTTGTGACACGTCAAGTAACTATGGAGCCTGAATTGCTAATTTTCATTTTTATTTCATGTTACTGGAGAAATTATACACTTTGATATACGTTGACATTTGGCCTTTTAGTTTGAAGGTTTTAACATAATCAAACCTAGTGGCTCAATCGATTATCCAATGACTGCTACATTCGCAGCCTCCGAACGCCCTGTAGGCTGCATCCTTCACATTGAGACACAGCTGTTGTATGTAGAAGAGAGCCAGGAGCTTAGACCACTACACCAACTCCGGTACAAGAAAGGCCACCTTTAAGCAAATGTATATTGGGCACGGCTGGCCCAAATCAGCCCTGATTGTTTCAACGAGTTATTCAAACATTTGACCTTAATAACCCTTTAATTGGTTTGTATTAATTATAGGGGCAGTTCACACCTGAGGGTTACATGTTCGATTACCTACTCCACCAAACAAACTTTGGCATTACTGGTGACTTATGTACAGTAGAGTAGCCGTTGAAGTGAATGCAAACGTTATGCGGGTGGTTTGGATTTTCCTAAACAAATGATGCGTATGAAGACTAAAAGAGAAGCAGTCAGTCACCTCAAGCATGAAAGTCGTTCCCTGAGCAT
Organism: Umbra pygmaea; assembly: GCA_016801145.1. Taxonomy (NCBI): domain Eukaryota; kingdom Metazoa; phylum Chordata; class Actinopteri; order Esociformes; family Umbridae; genus Umbra; species Umbra pygmaea. Next base: position 50,283 of record JACXGM010001168.1, read on the forward strand.
GTAGGCTGCATGGATTGTCAGTATGATTTCACTATTGACCATTAAGTTTAGTTCAGCTTTTAATTTGCATAATTGTTGCACTCATGTACAATTCCAGTAGATCTTTATTTCTTAGAGAAAGTTTTGAATCCCATATGCTGTTAGTGTTAGACCTTAAGACAAGTTTGTTAATTAGACATCTTTAAGAGCCATGGAAAACTGGTTGTGGACACTTGTGTATAATCGACATATTTAACCCCTTTAACTTTGGAAGACAAGTGGTCAATCCTGCGATGGTATTGGAATCAACTTAGATCCTTCATGGATACCACTTTTAGGTTTAAAACACGGCAATAATGTGTACAGCCTGCTACTACTGTGATCTAGTTCCGCTAGAATGCTGGTTTACCAATGGATCCATATTTGCAAACCAGACCAAATGCCAAACAGCAATCTTTCATCGTTACACTATCCAAAAATGACTGGTCACTGTCGTGTACCTAGCTTCTGCACTTCACCAGTGAAATACACAGCTCAAAAAAATTAAGGGAACACATTCACCACAATATAACATCAAGTCAATCAAACTACAGGGATATCAATCTGTCCAGACAGGAAGCAAAATCCATTGTGAATCAATGTCACCTGTTTCGGTGCAAATGAAAGTAACAGTGTTATTACTGGTAGCATGAGACAGTAGCCAGTCAGGTTGCCCAGGTACTCCCAACTCCTCTAGGATGGCACATCCATAAATGCCGTCGCAAGGTTTGCCGTGTCTCCCAGTACAGCCTCAAGAGCATGGAGGAGATACCAGGTGATGGGCCATTACACGAGGAGACCTGGACAGGGCCATAGAAGGGCATAAACCCAGCAGCAGGACCAGTGTCTGCTCCGTTACGCAAGGAGGAACAAGAGGAGCACTGCCAGAGCCCTACAAAATGACCTCCAGTGAGCTACTGGTGTGCATGTTTGTGACCAAACTGTCAGAAACAGACTCCATAAGGGTGGCATGAGGGCCCAACATCCTCTAGTGGGACATTTGCTCTCAGCCCAGCACCATGCATCTTGACTGGCATTCGTCAGAGAACACAAGATTTGACAGGTCCGCCATTGGTGCCACGTTCTCTTCACAGATGAGAGCAGGTTCACAGAGTGTAGAAGCACTGATGCAATTGACTGGCCCTCATATTTCCCAGAACTGAATCCAATGGCGAATCTCTGGGACATTACATATTGGTGCATCCGACACAGAGTAGCGCCACAGACTGTCCAGGTCTAATGATGCCCAGAAGACCATCCGCCATCTTATCTGGAGCATGCCCGTGTGTTGTCGGAAGTGCATACAGGCACCTGACACACACCCCACACACGTTGCCGTGATGAAATTCAAACAATTTGGAACAGCCTCTGATTTCAATGTTTGATCTTGTGTGCATTTAAATCCAGCCCTCAATCGGTTGGTGATTGTTTACCATTGACCGTTTTTACATCAATTCTTTCAAGGAATTACTCAATGTACACTAAAGATTTACCAGCTCTGTTTTGTTGATTGAGACCAGATTTGAGATTTAAGTGTTCCCTTAATTTTGTAGAGCATTGTATTTGTCAATGCAGGTAGATCAAAATCCACTTAATGGAGACTAATGATTCACTGCACAATAAGGTACAAAATTGGGAACGTATGTAATCACATTACTAATTGACAGTGTCAACTAACCAGCTCAATAGCATTACTTGATCAACATTTCTGCATAAATGTTATATTAAAATATGCATTGGCTAACAGTGTATGTTTACAGCCTTGTTGGGAGACGTAAAGAATTCACATCTTTGACACAAATTAACAAATGTTCAGATGGTTCAGTCCATCAAGTCAAAGCATGCTACATTTCGTGAAATGCCATGAAATCTAGAGCAGTGATTCCCAATCTTTTTCACAACACAGCACACTCGGGTGGGACCAAAGATTCTGAAGCACACCAACAAAATGTATGCTTAATAATTGCAACAAGCAAAAACAATTAAGTTCGTAGCCTAGGGCATAGGAACATGTTACACACAGGCAATGTGGACCCCCCAATAACAAGAACAATGTGAAACACATGGTGTCCCCCCCCCCATATCAAACTCATTCCTACACCCTTTGTTGTAGCTATGATATTACCTTACAGCAGTGGTCCTCAAACCCTTCCATGGAGGGCCTAGTGTATGCAGGTTTTTGCTTTTACCTTGTACAAGCCTGATGGAGTAGCTCACTAATTGGTTAGTATCTCCCCTCCCCTTGCAGTCTAGGTCCTAATTATGCTCTAATTGAAGGGAAAGACCAAAAGCCAGCATACACTAGGCCCTCCATGGAAGGGTTTGAGGACCACTGCCTTACAGGAACAAGATGTAGCTACAGTATCAGCAGATTGCTAAAACACTGATCAAGTTCATGATACACAGTTCTGAAAAAAATGAAGACATCACTGCAATTTTTTCTAAAATCAACTTCAATGAAAACCTCTGGAATTTGATCAAGAGGAAGATTGATGGTCACAAGCCAGAGACTAGCTTAAAGCCAACATTAATGTGAAAGACTGGAGAGCATGCCAAAACGCATGAATTTATTTTTTCACCAAATTGATTTCTGAACTCTTCAATTTATCACACATTAGTATTGTGGTGTTTAAGTTACTATGAACTGATTTTCTTTGCATTATTCAAGGTTTGACAGGGGCACATTTTTTTTCATAACTACACCTTTTTAACCAGTTGTAATTTTCTTTAAATAATGCTCTGAATGACAGTCTTAATTTAGGAGAAATGTTGTCAGTAGTTTATGGCCTCAAGTTTTACCCAACCACATAGGAACTTTTTGCAGTAGGTACTTATTTTTTCCGGATCTATATGTAGTCAATATACCAGTAGTGCAGAAAAAAACTGATAGTTGTTAATTTAACACTCAATCAAGTTAATTCAAAGTAGTTGAACATTAAATGTGCAAGGAAAGACAAATCATGCTCAATATTAACCAGTTTAATGTAAATATGCCAAACCTAGGTTAATGGAAATAGGCTACAATATAAAAATGTATTCCTAACATCATTTAGTCCCTGACTTGAAACACATAGCACACTGACATTCATTCACACTCAAACCAGAATCCAGGTTGACACACTAACTCAGCCTGACCGGTATGCGTGTTGGACAAAAACTCGCATTTGAAACGTGCGCTGCCAAATAAAGCGATCAGCTAGTTGGGCTGTTTGAAACTATTCCTCTTGAAATACGTTACTCACAATACATGCAGACATCTTAGCGCAAGTTTCGCGGTGTAACTCAAACTTGCCAGACAAAATAATCTTGACCGTACTTTATATAGCCTACTACTGATCTTGGACGGCTTTAGTCAACACATGGCGATATTTCTCTACATCACAAATAAACTACATCACAAATAAACAAATAACCTAGAAGAGACTTAGCCTGTGACATATGAGCCAACTCACCATGCACAACAAAGATCAGACAAATTTCCACAATACGCTTGAAACATTTATTTTTGTTGATTACAGATATCCCAGAACTACTTTAAATTACAAAAAACTTGCAATGTCAGTTCTTCTAGAAACAACTTTTACAGGAGTCTATTAATTTAAGACTGGTAGGAGTGGGACACAGTGGGATTGTAACAAATGTCAATGAAGTGTAGCCTAATTATGCGCGTAAAATCTCCTAAAGCCACCGAATACCTCCTTTTAATAACTAAATGTAGTCTCTGTAAAACATCGTTAGCCCTTTGAAGCGCGCTGTTACGCTCTCCGCGATGTTTCTGTGGAAATGAGCTTACTAGAAGCGGCCGAGTAGACCAGTCGCAGCCAAAGGGATCAGGACAGTGATCGCGCTGGACTGCAAGGCAGCGCAGGCTCCTTTGGTATTGGTGATGTTCTTAGTAACAGCTTCGGCCATCGTGGATGCATTGGAAGTCCTGCCGCTGGCTTTAGTTGTGGCCGCATTCCCACCCGGAAACTTGGTTGGGTTTTGCGCGTGGACCTATAACCCGAGAGCAGATGGGTTAATTACTGAGCTTTACATACAAAACAACTAGAAACTTCAAATTGCGATAGTTAAATTACAATACAATTCAGTACAAACTACATTAAACCATTGTTAAGTTTGGAAACGTAGACAAAAACTTTAAACACATTACTTTGGGTTCATCCAAGAGGCAATGTTACATTGACTGACCTGAAATTACGATGATTAAGGTATCATATTGAAATTTGGGCAAATTGAATACATCAGGGGACATTGTCCGCGCAATGAATAACTTCAGACGCAGGCTAATTGTATCCTTACCAGTAATAAAAACTGCATTGCAATGAGAAAGCATCCAAAATACGCAGTCATTGGTTTAGTCATTTTGTTTTGCCCGTTTCTTACAGTCTTAATTACGGTATAACTAGATGACAAAATCAGCGAACTTTATATCCCCAGCAAATGTGACGTCAAATCCCCCGCGCCTCCTTTTTTTCAACTGTTGTCATTTGCAATCGCGACCTGGCAAAGACAATTCGCAAGGCGACATTTACACATAAAATACAAACATTCAGGTATACAGTTACGCATATAAACGGTATAGTTTCCTAAATTTATTAACGAGTTATCCGTGGAACACGCGTGCCACTTACATTGCATTTTGCGGTCACATTTTTATTGCACTTTTCTTCATTAACATGACAAAACAACACAGATTACAAGCATAAATGCACCCCTCCCCTTTCCACCCACTGGAAGAGTACATGAATCCACTTCAGTCAAGAACTGTAATCTACATTATATGTTCCGGTTTTGCTTATGCATTGGATTTGCACTATGCCCGCATATATTATTAAACCGTATACTCAGTCATTCCACGAATCCTCTTGCCAACATTTTTTAATCACAGAAGTTCTCTTAGATTTACCAAAACGCAAATGAAATAATTTGCCCCTTCATTGTTTCCGTAGTAGTGCTTTCTTCCGGAAGAAACAGATTCAACGCTGTAAGAGGTCGCTGCAGAAGACCGTTTTTCGGGTGGTATTTAACTGTATTGAAATAGTACAAAGTACTTGCCTCTCCATGCTTCTGTGGCGCATCGCAGCAGTGAGCAAGAGTGTAGCGAGATGGGGACCTACTGCCCGAAGAGGCGCCGTACTCCACCCCGCACTCTCCTTTACCTCCAGCCGCTGTCAAAATGTCAGCTCAACGGAAGGCACAGCTCAGCGTGAAGTCTCGCAGAATGCGGGTCAGTACCGTGACAGTGTTCTGCTTCCCCGTACGGAATTCCCCATGAAACTAACCGGACAGAAACTCGTTGATCGGGAGATGCAGATACAACGGGTAAATTTGTTTTTAGCTAGCTAATAAACAATGTGAATGAGACAGCTTACCACCAGTACAATATGTTTTATAAAGTAATGTTACAGATTTGCAAAGAAACGTCAGATTAAACAAAGTGCCTACCACTGCTAGACCAGTATGTATAATGTATACAGTATATGTTTAAATGTATCATTCTAGTATGCTTGCTAGAAGAAGCTATGACTGAGTAGATGCTGTGACACAGTACCGGTATGTCCCCGTTATTGCCTAACATTTGACAACGATAGGCCAGTGTATTGACATTTTTTCCCACCTGTGTTCAGGAGTGTGGCTTTTCAGAGCTCTACACGTGGCAGAGAGCAAGGAAAGCCAAAAAGGAATACTGTCTTCACGATGGCCCCCCCTACGCTAATGGTGACCCACATATGGGGCATGCCCTCAATAAGGTATGTTGTGCATTAACAATGACATTTGGGCTGTGTAATACTAGTCAATTCTCAGTGTTTCCGAAGTAGTCTTGAAACCAATTAAACTGAAACCAGTTAAATCTGCATTGGGTGTCACTGGGAGGACAGGGGCCTGATCCTAACACTTGTTGTGTTCCAGATCCTAAAAGACATCAGGAACCGCTTTGAGATGCTGAGGGGCAGACAGGTCCACTACGTGCCAGGGTGGGACTGCCACGGCCTGCCCATAGAGCTGAAGGCACTAGGAGAACTGGGAACAACTGGACTGAGCCCTATGCAGATCAGGCAAAAAGGTCAGTGGTAAAGGGGCATAAAGCATAAAGTTACTGGTCACTTATTGCATGTCAGTGGAATGTTCTGGCAAAAAAAATCCAAGTCCCCTGCAAGACCTTTTGTGTTGAAATCACATTCTGTTCAAAGGCAGTCAGCATGATTCCTCATCACATGACAGTGAACTAAAAACACCTAAATATCTCTGCATATATTGATCGAAACCAGCCCGGGAGTTTGCAGAGGGGGCGATTGCTCGGCAGCGTGCTGCGTTCCAGCGATGGGGAGTGATGGCCGACTGGGATAACTGCTACTACACCTTTGATGGGAGTTATGAGGCAGCTCAGCTCAGGATCTTCCAGGAGATGCACAGCAAGGTGGGATATAGGAGCAAAAAGACAGACGGGAGGGGTGGTGTATGTGGGCAAAAACTATGGCTAAGGGCTGTTTTTATCCGATAAGCCATGCAGCGCGCCTGATCACAGCCCTTCACTATGGTATGTTGGCCATATCCCACAACCCTGTAAGGTGCATGATGGCTCTAACAAACCAATTACCAACGCAATTAGAACCGTACGACTGGTTTTAGTCTGAGTCTCATGTACCTCTGTTTCAGCCAATCAGCATTTAAACTTCTCATTTTATATTACAATAACATTGTAATCTACTTAATTTTATTCTATTTGTTTTGGGCTAGTATGCTTTTCCAAAGGATCAGACATTTCTTTTACTGTCTTTCTTCGGCTCAGGATCTTACAGATGTTTATCATTTTATTCTAGGGCCTGATCTACCAGGACTACAAGCCAGTGTTCTGGTCTCCTTCCTCCAGGTATGCAGCCCAGCCTGGTGTGTTGTCATTGACATTCTCTGCTACGTAACCCCCCTGTCCCGTCCATTCATTCTCCCTCTCTGTTCCTCCATGTCTCCCCCCTCTCTCTCCAGGACAGCTCTAGCGGAGGCAGAGCTCCAGTATAACCCCCAGCACAAAAGCAAGGCAATCTATGCCACCTTCACGCTGGCCATGCTGCCCCCTGAGATGGCAGAGGTTGCGGGGGAGTTGGGCACTATTTCTGCATTGGTCTGGACAACCCAACCTTGGACCATCCCAGCCAACCAGGCTGTGTGCTTTATGCCCAACGCTCAGTAAGTGCCACTGTGAACACCTCTCCCTCACAGATGCTTAGTGTAATCACCTGCATGACGGTCATTTCTCATCCACAGGTACTCGGTTGTAAAGAGGGCTGACAGCTCACAGCTTCTCCTGGTGGCCTCGGACAGAGTTGCCAGCCTGGCGATTCTGCTGGGCACGGAGCTGGAAAGTGTGGGATCGTTCACAGGTAAACTTGACATGCCTATGGATAAACACACACACACACAAACACTCATCACACACACCATCTTGTCATCTGTCATTGAACTGCTTTATCATGTTGTCCCCACGTACAGGGGCACAACTTGAGGGCGTGGTCTGCCACCATCCCACTATTCCTGGGAAGGAGGTCCCACTGCTTCCAGCCAATCACGTTAACATGGGCAAAGGAACCGGATTGGTCCACACAGCTCCAGCCCACGGGATGGAGGACTACAGTGTTGCTTCCGACTTCAAACTACCAGTGGTGTGTTCAATTAGTGGGCTGACGTAGCAACTTCAAACTACCAGTG
>JACXGM010001169.1:0-36992 GCA_016801145.1 Umbra pygmaea
TGGCAATTTTCGGGCCTGGCTTAGCGAATGGTCAATTGATTCCTCTACCTGTACCACTGTTTAAAAATAGCGGCGCAACTTGGTGGGCATTATCCTGATAATTTCTCTGCGTGAGAAATGCAAGGTGTGGCGTGTGAGCGTGTGAACGGGTTGAAATGCGTGTGTCTCACTCCAAATGCGTGAGACTTGAGAGCCCTGTTTTTTGTTTGACAAATTTGTACTAATCATCAATGACTACTCATCTTATACATCCTTGCCTTTATTGTTTTTGAATGTTCATGTTAGAATATAAACCACTGTCAGTGTTGATATAAAGCCCTGCCATTCGGTGTTCTGCTTTCCACTGTCAATTCTGCCTACAAATAGACCAAACAGTTAAATACAGGTGCAGAGCTGAGGTCTAACATGTGTGTATCCATTGTGAACCTTAACTGATTACATGTAGTTGGATCAGCTGGGTTGTTGTTGTAAGGTTAACACTTTGTCTCATCTAATTTTCTGTAAGAGATGCCCTCTGTGCCGTTCTGTGCCGTCCATGGAGATATGGAGTCCGGTCACCTGGTTACTCTCACCTGCCACAGTGAGCAGGGAAGCCCCGCCCCCACCTACACTTGGACCAGACTGGGTCAGGACAACGTCATGGTACCTGTGCCATTTGGGAACATTGGTGGGTTACAGTATTGTTCTCCATAAAACATAATTCTCAACACTGTCAGTTTAGGATAACTTACAATGCATTTGCCAGACATGTATTGTTTTTATTTTCAGATCCGACAAAAGGATCCTTGTACATCAGGAACATATCCCAGTTTGAGTTTGGACTGTACAAGTGCACTTCAAACAACGTGGTTGGATCTGCTTCTTGCACTGTAAAGCTTGAGCATGGTACATAATGTTTATGTTGCCTTTCTTTTATCAAATGTGGAAATATAATCTTTAAGCACACTGCTGTAAACTAACAATTACTATTTAATCTTTCACCACATTGCTGTTGAAAACAAAAATAACCAATAACACCATTTCACAGAGTTGGGAGCCGGGACCATAGCTGGCGCAGTCATTGGAGCACTTCTTGGAGCTCTGCTAATTATCCTTATGATCTGGTATTTGACACATTCCATGAAGAAGCAGAAATACCAGGCTACAAAGACAACAGAGATGCAGTAAGTGCTATTAGTGCAACCCTCATTGAAAAAAACAAGAAATGTGTTGTATAGTGTTTTAGCTATATTCCTCCACCTTCAGAGTCATGCCTAAGAGTTCCACAAAGGCATATGAAGACACCCCTAACAGGGGGAGTGGCCATCAGGACTCTGTGACCTCCAGAGGGGTTCCCATGGCAACACCCAGCCACGTCCAGGCTGATGCGGACAGAGAGGAGGCCCAAGCTTAGAAGAGGTCTGACACATGCCTGGTGTGACATCACAAAGCTCTACTGGAAGATACCATTGCGTTTGTATCATGTTTGTAAAGAGCTATTTTTGGTTTGTGTAATTTGTTTTTATTGACAACTTAACTAATGTTTTGTATTTTTTTCATGAGATGTGAGAAGTTAAAAGTTATTGTACACTCTGGGTTTGTTTCACACAGAAAAATATAGAAATAACTGTAAAGAGTGATTAATTCTAAAATGTGGTTATCTATGTATTCCCAAAGTTGCTTTAATGATCTAATTCCCATTGTATATTTGTTGTGACATTCTAACCAGTGATGACGCATCCATGCTTTCCAGAAAAAAATAAACGTTTGATTTTGCATAGCAGAGACAGGTGTTTCGTTACTAATGTGGATATGCACATGGTCTTTAGTGTCACGAAGAACATCCAGAGACAAACTTTAATATGTTGGGGCTTTAATGACTCTGATGACTGCAGATGTCCTTCCAGACACAATAAGGAGAATAACCGGAGCGACTACAGCCATCACAGGTGGACTCAATTTACCATAAAACCTGACTACTGTCTGCAAGAAATGCATTACTGTATGAGGGCATGAGAAACAATGTTGAACATTGTGGAAAATCAACATCACAACATTGTGGAAAATATAGGATTATTTGTCCCCCAAATTAATTTTTTTGGACAAGAAATATCACACAGAAATTGTTACAGAACTGTAGTGGATGTTTTCTATGTTGACCGGGCAAACAAAGATCAAATTAATATAAAAACTGCAAGCAGTGTTTAGCGGGTTTCAGTGGATGCATACTAACAAGTTAGTAGACTTATTATGCTTATAAATGACAAAAAAAATGGAGTCAATGAGTCCCAAAAGCAAAACTCAATAGCGCCCCAGTGTAGTTTACAACATTTGAAGAACTTGGTCCATAGATGACAAATGTCAAAAGACATGAAGATCGGTCATCTGCTTCCATAGGTGTAGCGTTTAAAGTATTTTTAATAAATACACAATTGACAAAAAATGGATTATGCAGAATTAATGAGTCACAATTGCAAATATATTCTTTGTGGGGAGAAGATCATATCTACATATTTTCATAGCTCTAACTTAAGCAGGGTGAGAATGGTGAGCTTGCAAATGTAGAAAACTCAGTTGCCAAAAATGGGATTAGTGTAGTTTTTAACGTACCATCCTAGTGTACAAATATACCAAGTTTGATGAGTGAACCATTATCCTCGTGGGAGTTATGTGCATATTTGTGCAAAGCCACAGACCTACATGTACATGTTCATTGGTTATTAGCAATTGGTTATTAGCAACAGATTATACAACTTTTGAACCCCGTGGTCAAATGACTAACGGTATGAAAATCCAACATTAGCTGCTATTGGAATAAGGTTTAGTGCTTTAAATAAAATCCAAGATGGGGAAAATCCAATATGGTGGACTTTGGCGGCATTTTTACGGCCAAATTCCAATGTCACCCTAACACTCACAGACTTTGAAGCGTGTTCTTGCTAAGTCTTTGAAGGCGTAGATCTGTCCCACTGTGAAATAGTCAAGTGCCGAGGCCTCTGGCAGACATTTTGAGAACTTTATGACCCCCTTACTGCAAGTCGGGATGTCTTGCAGGCTTTGCCTGAGGGAATTGCCCACAGTTGATAGCGCTGTGACTTGAAACACGTTAGTTACCACAAGAAGCATGTAAGCGAGAGAAAAATCCATCTCATAACAGTGTAACGAAGAACAATGAAGAAGAACGGTAAACAAACAGGCATGGAAAGAGCAACCAATCATGATGTTAACATGGATAGAAAAAAGGTTTACATGCAAGTATAAACACATAGCCAGAATGAAGCAAATAAAAAGTCCCAAACCAACATTAGTGTGCAGCATGTTCTTTCATTGTCAAGGTAACATGATAACGTTGCAAAGTACTATCACATTCCTATTGATGTCATTTTGAGCATTTACATCCTCCTGCACTCAATCACTTACCAGGTGACTTCACTTAAGTCTGTTAGGGCTTAGGGTTTTGTGAGGACATTGGAATTGGGCCTCCATCTCCCTTGTGCCTTTAGAGGTCCTCTCGAAAACCCACCTCTTTATAATAAAACTTTACAGGTGTAACGCCCAGCTCAGGGAGGGCTGGTGTAAACAGAGACTTTAAAAACTGAGACTGGACTCCTTTATATAATTGTGCATTTTCTGTTTTAGTTTTGTGTTTCCAGTCTCCTTATGATTTATTTGAAATGTCCCTTAAAGAATGTGACACCTCTCTCTAGGTTGGCATTTGCTAAGATAAGGTTTAGGTTAGGTTAGGCTGGTATCTTGTAGACAGTGTTAGGGAACGTTACTTTAAAAAGTAGCTAGTTACTTTACTTAGTTACTTCTCCAAAATGTAACTACATTACCTTCTGCGTTGCTTTTTATTGAAAGAAACTATGTTACGTTACTGCGTTACTATTTATTGAAAGTAACTAATTAAACTACTTTAAGTTACTTTAAAAAATGCTTTTTACATATGCTTTTTGGTGTGTCTAGGTTTTTTATCATACAATACTCATTGGACAAAAAAGTATCAATTTATTAACCTTCCCAAATATTTAAACAATTTGAATCAATTTTTATGGTAAGTTGATTTAGAAGGAATTATTATTTACAGAAACAATCTTGGGGCAATTAGGGTTAACTGTCTTGCTCAAAAACAGAATGATAAAGGCTTCACCTTGGTAGTGTGTGTTTGTGTGTGGGGGGGGGTTGAACCATTCTTCTGGGGGCTTCTTCAAAAATGAATCATGGGCCCTAAACAATTAGGCCACCTTGCCACCCCTAGATAGTGATTGCCTGATCATGTTGAGTGCAGACTTGTGTTAACTATTTTCTCTGGGCATGATCCAATTGACCAATATGATCAGTCTATTTCTGATGAATGTGTGAGTGTTTGCATGTAAAACCAATTTCATCTCATGTCTGAGTATATAACAAATTTTAACTGAGTAAAGAAATACAGATAAAAATGATTTTGGGTTTCATACAATATGCAATGGAATTTGACTCCTAGTAATGCTTCTGAAATTAATGGAGTCACATGGTGAGTACATTGAGCACTCCTGAACCAGAAATATTGAGTCTAAAGCAGATGTGGACAATAATTTTTGCTTGAGGGCCAAATTGAGCTTTTGAAACCAAGTGAAGGGCCGCATTTTATAGGGATGTATGAAAAATAGGAAATGTTATTTCATTAAATTAACCCCGCCCCCTACACAGTTATGTGTGTTTCCTACAAAAAATAAATGTTTTGCTACACCATTTCCTTATTTGACTGTAATGTTTTTAGTTTACCAAAATATAGTCAGTGAAAAGTACCTAACTTTGTGACGCGATATCTACGGCTGTCATTAATCCACATGGACGAACCACTCCTCATTATTTACATTGGCATTATTTTATCAGCAGAACCCCCTCTTTCCAACCATACGCTGGTACCATGTTGGTTTTGTGCAGGATGATGTCCTACATCATTGCAGCATTGCTATTTTGTCATTTTTATGTCCTACTTCCTGTCTGTAATGTGTTTAGTAAAAAAGGCAAAAGTCAAAAAAACATGACCGACCTCAAGGCGTGATAGCTCAGGCTCTGATAAACTCACATGGATGAGCTAACACTCATTCTTTTTGGCTGATCTTCATCTTTCCAAGGTTACCAAGCTTTAGTTGTTAGCTTATTTGGTTCGCGAGATAATCACGATACAATTGCGGGAGGCTGTGGAGGGTAAAAATGCCTCGCGGGCCAGATCAAAGGACCCGGCGGGGTGCATCTGGCCCGCGGGCCGTAGTTTGACCACCTCTGGTCTAAAGGGTACAGTTTAGATCTGTTTGTTGGCAGAATTATAAGCATTCTGAATGTGTGTTTACTGGCACAAATACACATGTTTCGAGTGCATGTCACTTGAATCCTTGCGCACCTTATGTAGCGTACTGTATGTTGAAAACTTCCAAAAGTACGTTCTCATCGCCTGTTAAAGCACTTCAGACATTTTCTATAACATTATGCACATTTTCAACATGTGTTTATTGGAATAACAGGGGGAAATATAACTTGAAAATAACATCCCTCCATTTGTTGTAGACCCCATAGTAGAAAAAAGCAATTTCGGTCCAAAACATTTGAGTGAGACGAACGATGACAAGCTTTCCATTATATTCCCACTCGACAGGTGTTTGCTCACTGGACACATTATTTATCCTCCCTGCTTTTTGATAGTTTTGAAGTAATGTGAATATTTCCAGCTGTGAAATACGGATAAAAAAAATTAACGACAACGGATAATAAATTATTAAAGTGAGTTCTAAAACAGAAAAGGTGATAATATAACGTAAAATATAACGTAAATGTAACTCATTTTCTCGTTATAAATGTAACTAGTAACTAATTACTTGAATTTTAAAGTAACGCGTTAGGTTACTTTTTCAAAAACTATAGTCTGACTAGTGTAACTAGTTACTTAGTAACACGTTATACTCAACACTGCTTGTAGATCTGTTGATTAATGATTACGTTCAGACGTGTTCTATTAGTTAGTTAAGCTTCCTGTATATAAATGCTGGCCAAACTAGAGAGAGGTGTCAGTCATTGAGGATTTATGTTGAATTTGTACATTGTGTGAGAAGGCTGTCCTGGAACTCTACATATATGTAAGTTGTCAAAAGTGAGTCGCTGAAGTTTGGAAGTCAATGCGTACAGTGGGGCAAAAAAGTATTTATTCAGCAACCAGTTGTGCAAGTTCTCCCACTTAAAAAGATGAGAGAGGCCTGCAATTTTCATCGTAGGTACATTTCAACTTTGAGAGACAAAATGAGAAAACAAAATACAGAAAATCACATTGTATGAGTTTTTAAATTAATTTATTGGTAAATTATGATGGAAAATAAATATTTGGTCACCTACAAACAAGCAAGATTTCTGGCTCTCACAGACCTGTAACTTCTTCTTTAAGAGGCTCCTCTGTCCTCCACTCATTACCTGTATTAATGGCACCTGTTTGAACTTGTTATCAGTATACAAGTCACCTGTCCACAACCTCAAACAGTCACACTCCAAACTCTACTATGGCCAAGACCAAAGTGCTGTCAAAGAACACCAGAACACCAGGACAACTGCACCAGGCTAGGAATACTGATTCTGCAGTAGGTAAGCAGCTTGGTGTGAAGAAATTAACTGTGGGAGCAATTATAAGAAAACGGAAGACATACCACTGATAATATCCCTCGATCCTGGGATCCACCCAAGATCTCACACTGTGGGGTCAAAATGATCACAAGAACAGTGAGCAAAAACCCCAGAACCACACGGGGGGATCTGCAGAGAGCTGGGACCAAAATAACAAAGGCTACCAAAGGCTACCACCAGGGACTCAAATCCTGCAGTACCAAACGTGTCCCCCTGCTTATGTCCAGGTCCATCTGATGTTTGCTAGAGAGCATTTGGATGATCAAGAAGAGGATTGGGAGAATTTCATATGGTCAGACGAAACCAAAATGGAACTTTTTGGTAAAAACTCAACTCGTCGTGTTTGAAGGAAAAGGAATGCTGAGTTTTGTTAGAAGGTAATTTCAGGCTTGGCAAGATCTTTGTTGAAATGATAGTTTCAGGAGTCAGGTAGTGGTTGATAATAGAATTTTTAATAAAATACTTCTCGTTATGGAAACAGGATCATCTCATAACAAGGCAATCAAGACGAGTTGGGAAAAATGCCCCGAATGATGATATGGAACTGGGTTATATAGCCTTAACATTGTTGTTCGCACACCTCCTAGAAGAATCTCCTCAGACCCGTGACTGTCTCATGCGAGCACATGTGCTGGCCACCTTAACTTCTGTCTTAGCGTCTAATCAACTGGCCTTGCTAGTTGTTTATCAAATAAATCATTAACCCTTATCTGTCTAATGTCCTGTCAGTAAAATGTCCTGTTCTATTAGTCTGAATGGCATCTACATATATTAGACCTGTGATGGAATTACAGTCTAACCTTCAATAGATCATATAGTTATAAGCTGTCCGTCCAATATATAACAGAGTTATAAGCTATAAGTCCTAAACCATAAGCTACTGCTTATGCTGATGTTATAATATAAGAACTGTAAGGGCTCTCTCTCTGTCCTAAGTCACTCTTGGCCTTGCTTCCTTGTCTTCTCTCCTAAAGGAAAGTCTTATCTGGCTTGACCCTGAATCTTCTCCCTGTCTGTCTTGTATGTCTTAGAATCCTCCAACAGGCGTCAACTATAGCTGTAAAACTCTCTCTAATAGTAATACCATTCCAAACTGTTTTTAAACATGATTATATAGAATCTACTTCCCAACAGTTGCATCCAAAGAACACCATACCTACTTTGAAGCATGGGGGTGGAAACATCATGCATTGGGCCTGTTTTTCTGCAAAGGGACCAGGACGACTGATCCGTGTAAAGGAAAGAATGAATGGGGCCATGTATCGTGAGATTTTGAGTGAAAACCTCCTTCCATCAGCACTGGCATTGAAGATGAAACGTGGCTGGGTCTTTCAGCATGACAATGATCCCAAACTACCAGCAACAGTGTGTGGAAACCTTGTGAAGACTTACAGAAAATGTTTGACCTCTGTCATTGCCAACAAAGGGTATGTAACAAAGTATTGAGATTAACTTTTGTTATTGACCAAATACTTATTTTCCACCATAATTTACCAATAAATACATAAAAAATCCTACAATGTAATTTTCTAATTTTGTCTATCATAGTGGAAGTGTACCTATGATGAAAATTACAGGCCTCTCTCATCTTTTTAAGTGGGAGAACTTGCACAATTGGTGGCTGACTAAATATTTTTTTGCCCCACTGTACACTCTGTACTTGTATGTTAGCTGTCAGTGTCCATGCCACTGTAAGAGCACGTTAAGCTGTTTAATTAAATTCGTTGTGCACTCGCTTCAACAAGTGATTGAAGTTTGGAAGTTAATGTGAACAGTCTGTACTTGTATGTTAGCTGTCAGTGTCCATGCAACTGTGAGAGAACGTTAAGCCATTGACGTATATTTGTTGTGCAGTCGCTTCGGTGGTACCCTGCAACCGTCATTACAGTCATTTGCAAAGGTTTAGGCACCCCTGACAATTTCCAAGATTTTCAATTATAAATAATTGGGTGTTCTGATCAGCAATTTCATTTTGATCTATCAAATAACTGAAGGACACAGTAATATTTCAGTAGTGAAGTGAGGTTTATTGGATGAACAACAAATGTACAATATGCATCAAAACAAAAATAGACAGTATTTTGAATCGTTGTCTTTTTGAAATATCCAGCCCCGGCAACTTCAACTTTGTGACTGATTCCTCTACATCAGTGTTTCTCAAACGGAGGTACATGTACCCCAAGGGGTACTTTGGAGTAGTACAGGTGGTACATGAAATTTTTGCAAAAATGCAAATTTAAAAATATGTCATGCATAATTCCTAAAATAATTATACTATAATAATGAACGAATTAAGTGATGGATTCTAAACATTTGAAATGTAGCATTTAAATGTTTTTGTTTAAAAAAGGTTGTTGTTTAGTGAATCTATCAGTGCCGGCATTTTACCTCTTTATATAGACTTTTTTTCTACCAAAAATGTTTTTCGCTGGTCAGGGGGTACTTGGCGCTAGTCAGGGGGTACTTGGCTTAAAAAGGCAATTCAAAGCGGGTACAATATTGAGAAAAGTTTGAGAAATACTGCCTTACATTATTCTCAAGTATCTGCTGATATTGAATGAAATCCATGCAACCCTCAACTTTAACAAGATTCCCAGTACCGGCACTGACCACACAGCCCCACAGCATGATGCAACCTCCACCAAATTTTACAGTGTTTGTCTTGGAACATTGTGTTCTTTTGCCGTCATGCAGTGGCGGTTCTACATTGAATCACACCCTGGGTGAGACCCCCTTTGTGCCCCCCCCTTACTTGGTTCTCTGTGAAACAGCTCAGTATGAATCCTTTCAGTCAAATGTGAGGGCCAGTTAGCAGGGTCGGTTGACAGAGGCTCCTCCTCAGCAGTGAGACTCAGTGGGGTTCAGCTCCAGGCATTTCTATCAGACAGCATATTGGCACATTACTCAAAGCACATAGCAGGGGAACATACTAAGCTTCCTCTGGTGGGATATGGAAAGAGAACGTAGGCCTGGTATCTACGAATGGCGCGTCCTACACTTCAGTACTGCCTGCAGCCCATGCTGTGCCCATTTTGCAACGGCACGCCAAGGACAACAGCTTTGACAACCAAGAGGTACTGGATTCCATCATCAATGCCTTTTATGTAGCTAACTGCCTGCACTCTCTTCATTCCCCATTACAGGCAAAACATCTTATTGACAAGATGAGAGTCCTGCTTGCTGCTGGTGGTTTCGATATGAGACAATGGTTAAGCAATCAACCAGTCGTCTTCACTCATTTTCCCCCAGAGGCAAGGTCAGAGGGCTACGAGCTGTGGCTGACTGCAGACAGAGTTGATCCCCAGGAGTCAACACTAGGTCTCTGGTGGCACTGCCCATCTGACACTCTCGGTTACAAGCACCATCAAGCAGTAACCATGGAGCCCACACTAAGGAATGTATACAGTGTGGTGGCATCTCAATATGACCCACTCGGATACATTATCCCCTACACCACTCAGGCTAAAGTCTTGATCTAGGCTCTATGGAGGAATGAACAAGCCTGGGACAAGCTTATCACCAGTGAACTCCTCTCTGTATGGCAATCATGGCCATACAAGCTATTATTATGAAACAAGCTATCTCATCTCCATCACATTAACATGCTACATGCCAGTCAGCATCAATCCTGATCACTTTCCTGTAGACTTGTCTTCTGTGATGCCTCAGAGAAGGCATAGGGATCTGTCGCCTATCTATGTACTGAAGGCAAGTGCATGTGTCATTCGTTATGTCCAGATCTTGTGTTGCTCCACGTAGAAAGCTCTTCACGCCTCGCTTGGAGCTCAGTGCCGCATACTGGAGCTCAACTGGCCAAACTACTATATCCTGAGCTCACCATACCTATTAGGCAGACAACAATGTGGTCAGATTCTACGACTGTACTCAGGTGGATCCAGTCAGACTTGTCTCAGTATAAAGTGTTTTTCAGGATGCGTATAGGCAAAATACAGGAGATCACGGATGATTCTAGCTGAAGTTACATCCCCTCGGAGCAGAACCCGGTGGATGAAATCACACAGGGAAAGTCACTACATCAGCTGACTCAACCTACCCGCTGGAGGAATGGACCTGATTTCCTGTATCCCTGCACCCTGCTCAATGGCCAGGTATCCACTTTAAAATCGGAAGACGCAGGTGAGCTTATGAAATTTACATTCTGTGACCAGCTCACTGTCTTGGATGCATCTGCTCCTGACCAAACACAGTACAACACCTGGTCTGACCTACTGCAGGCCACTCACCAGTCCCTTCATGAGGCGGCAGCACTAACTATGTCTGCTTCAGACTGACTGGACACAGAGGTAGTCCTTCTCAGGCAAGCACAGAGCGAGAGCTTCACAGAGGAAATCAACACTGCAGCATTCTCACCACGTCCGGCCTACCAGTAACCACAGTACACTTTCACCAGAGTACAACCAGACTCTGGGCCTTATCAGAGTTGGGGGTTGTCTCTATATAGAAGAGGATCTGCCTGAGGACGCCGTTCATCCTATTGTTTTTGCTCCTGATCACCCCATTACACAGCTGTTGGTGAAAAATCATGATGATCGTTTACTCCATGCAGGCCCTGAGCAAATCTTCGCAGAGATCAAATGACATACCGGATCCTCAGAGGCCGCCAAGTCATCAAGAGACACCAGTGGCAGTGTTTGGAGTGTCACAAGTAACAAAGTAAGCCGGTGATGCCTAAAATGGCAGACCTCCCAGCTGCTTGACTACGACTCAACAAGACCCCCTTCTGGTCGACTGGTGTGGACTGTTTCGGCCAATATATGGTTAAAATATGACGCGACATGAGAAACGATGGGGCATTGTGTTCAAGTGCATCACTACCAGGTGTGTTCACCTTGACGTACTTATGTACGAGGAAAGCTTTTTTGACAGAAGAGTGAGGTAAGGAAAGTAATCTTGGTCTAATGTTAGACTACATTGCAAAGATATTACCATGCATTCATAACCTAGTGATTCAGTGAGAGTGAGTCCAAAACATTGGAAATTATGTCTTGTGACATTTCTTTATTTACATTTTGTAAAAAGAAAAATCAATAGCAATCCGCCATTATAATAGCAATCCGCCATGGAACAAGCACTCCTGCTCTGGAATGTGAGATGACGCTCCGATTGGTTTATTGCACGTTACGCCCAAACCACACCTATGACTAATGAAGCTACATCAGACCTACCCATTGTAGATTTGCTTCGGGCGCAAGAGTCATTTATCCCTCCGAGAAAATAGGAACAGTGCCCTCTGATACTTGCATTTCATATCGTTAAAATAGGGCCTATTAGGTCCAATTGAAAGAAAAAAAAGCTTGCAATATGGCATTCCTGAACGAGTTCCAAATTTGTGTGAAATAATAATAATAGTAAAATTTCCGATTTCAATATATTGCTTACACTCTGTGCAATCAAAATAATAATAATAATAAAATGTATGTTTTCAATATATTGCTCACACTCCATGTGATCAAAATAATAATGGACGCCAACAAATACAATAGGGTTCCAGTTTAAACACTGAAACTTTAACAAAAACACTGTTGTGGAATGAATATTCCTTTAATTAGTTGAAAGTAGGTAACATGTCTCACACAAACAGAAGTGTGTGTCTGAGAGGAGTCGCCAAATAACAGTGGGTTCAAGTTGGTAATATATTCTAGTAGTGAAAGTCCTGTTTCACAAGTTATTACCAGATAAGCACAAGAACAGATACAAAATTGCCTGACAAGAAGACTGATTTCAAAGTTGCACAACAGACAGTTTTGTTTATCTTGAGAGCCCAGACCTTCCAGTCGCCTCCTGTCAGCCATGTCCAGTCCACCATTCCCCACCATCTGAGGACAGACTGTCCTGGGAGAGTTGGCAATGAAGGACAGGAAGATGAGTTACCTAAGAACTGTGAATAATTGTCATAACATGGATTGCTAAAGCAGAGAGGGCAAGAACAGGATGGGATTGGTCGAGAACAACGCATGATGAGACCTTGGTTTGTAGCCATTAGCATTGTGTGTTTTAACTGCGTGAAAGCTGATATTGCTTACTGAGACATTCAGTTTTTCCAGGTGGTGTGTCATGTTCCTGGTAGCCATGGTGAGCATATTGCGTTCTGTGACACCAGAGTCAGTCAATTTTGTCATTGCCAATAGGGCACCCAGAGTCTAGGCGAGTGTCAATGGATACGCCTGAACCAGGGGGGAAAGAGTCCATGGCATGCGGGAGATGGGCGTAACAATAGCAGGACTGTGACATGTTACCCTGTGTCACCAAAAGACACACGGCTTGGAACCAAGTGTTGGTGGTGTAACTACGTTTCTTCAGAGCTAAAGTTGGACAGTTGGTCATATGGTCAGACTTACAAGTGGGTAACGGGGTATAGGTGTCATTACCGGTGCTGTCGTTGGGTGGCATTCCATCAGAGTGAAGCCAAAAGATAAATGTTTCAATTAGAACAGACATGCATGTCAAGAAACAAAGTGCCCTGGTGCCCCCTGGTCTGTGCATAGGGTTCCAAAGCCTGGAGGACTCGGTGCGGTCCATGTTGCCTATGGTAATATACTAAGTAGCAAAACAGGCAATGTACTGATAATGAATATGAAGGCTAGCAGAGTCATCAATAAACAGGCTGCATATGCATTCACAGGTCTGCTTGTGCCCACCATTCGTTCAGACCTTTTTGCAGTGGGATGCGTGGATCCAGGCTCGGCCACCTTGATGGCTTTGTGTGTTGTCAACAGGACCTGGAACGGGCCTTGCCAGTGTTTAGCTTTCCAGTTCTTTCTCATGAAGTCCTTGAGCACCACAAAGTTACCAGGTAGGAGGTTATGCAGAGGGCCCGAGGTGGGTTGTGGTAGAGCAGCTGAAACCTCTGTTCTAATAGAAGATAGAGCAGAAGACTGTTGCACACAGTATATCAACATATCATGTTCACACAGTGCGGTTGAGGGTGCCAGGGCTTTATGAGCTTCAACGCCCACTTGTGGCGAGGTGCCAATCAGAATTTCGAGCAAGCTGAGGTTGCTACTCGGGCGTCTTGGCATGCGCATGTAGATGAGTACCAATGGCAGAGCTTTGGTCCAGAGGCTGGTGCCTTCACAGCACTTTTATTTTCAGGGTGCCGTTTTCTCGTTCCACGGCTCCCCCGTTTGCGGGATGGTTTGAGCAGTGTGTTCTTAAGCCTATGTTCATGTATGCACTAAGTTCAGTGATGGCCTGATTCATGAAGTGTGTACCATTGTCACTGGAGAGTTTGGGTGGTATACCCCATTGCAGAATGATTTCTGTCAGCAGCGCTTTGGTGACCGTAGCTGCTGTTTGTTTGCTGAAGGTGAACACTTCTACCCATTTGGACCACATGTATACCATTACCAGGCAGTACTTCTTCTCTTCCACAGGACTGAGTTCAATGAAATCCATTATTACATGCTCAAACGGTCATGTTACAGGGGGTGAGCTGCCTGGGCAGTAACCTGTACTGGCCTGTCCATGTTGTGTTTTACGCAAGTGACACATGCTTGACAATAAAAAAACTGTTTTAAGTTTGGCAGAGATATAAGCAATGGGGCGAAGTTTGTCCCCATGTGGCTACAGGAGGACGGATGTCATACTTCCCTTGCATTCATCAACAATTTGTGTGAATGGTAGGGATGGGTTAGGGAGTCCCAGTGTCGGTGGGGACTGCAGAGCGATTTTAAAGCGTAAGTTCAGCCGCGGTGGTCCATGAAAGTATATTATAGGCAGCGAGTCCTTTATTTAGTGAGGCTTAGGGTTCAGTGAGTTCAGAGTAATTAGCAATAAATGCAAGACAGTAGGAACACATAGCCAGGAATGACATAATCTGTTTCTTAATAAGAAGTTTGGGCAGGAAAACAATTGAGTGAATGCTTTTAGGTGAGAGGGTTTTCCCTTTCCCGGAGATGTCATGGCCTAGGTAGTGCACCTGCTACTGAATGAATTGTAGTTTTGAGAGACTGGCCTTGTGACCTTCAGCAGCCAGATGGTTCAAAAGTGCAATTGTGTCCTACGCACACTGCTGAAGGGTGGGAGCAGCAATCAGGCAGGCATCTATATACTGTAGGAGAGCTGAACAAGGAGTCAGTTCAAGGCTGTCAAGGCTCTCCTTAAAAGCTGTGTTATAAATGGTGGGTGATTCAGTGAGGCCTGCCATTGAAATTGAACGTGAACCAGAACTGGCTGTCCTTATCGACAAGCACACTAAAGAATGCATTGGAAAGGTGAACAACCGAGAACCACTGGGCGTCACCCGGAACCTGCGTTAGTATGGTGAATGGATTTGGGATGTCCGGGGTGCACGCGTGTAGCGCAGCGTTGACACTCGTCTGGTTGTTCTTTATTGCGAATTTCCGGACAGGTAAAATGGGGTGCGTACAGGAGATTGCCCTATGGTACAATTGCCCTAGTTTTTAACAGGGAGTTGAACACAGGTGTAATCCCATCAATGGCTTCTTGGCATAATGGGTATTGGTTTTTATGCGGACTGAAGTCAGATGGGTTGGCAGTTGCGAATCAAACCCTTTGTGATATTTGTGTTTGGCCGACAAAGAGTGAGGGATGGACAAGAGTAATGGTGAATCTGTGTGACAAGAATAAATTAGTGGTGGAGCATCGGTTGGTATGGAGAGTAAGAACAATCTTTGCAAGAGGTTTCTTAAAAGCATTCAATGATGGTGGAAAGTGGATGGTAGGATCAGCAGTAAGGACACAATCAGTTGTTTGTTCACATTGTAGAGTGAATCAGTTGTTTGTTCACATTGTAGAGTGAATCAGTTGTTTGTTCACATTGTAGAGTGAATCAGTTGTTTGTTCACATTGTAGAGTGATTCAGTTGTTTGTTCACATTGTAGAGTGAACGGCCTAAATCCCTCCATCGATTAGTAGGGTCTTTAGACAAGGAGATGTGGGGGTGTTAACCCGCAAAGCGATTACAGTCAGGCTGTGTAGGTTTGGCACTAACAGAAATGGTGGACCGGTGAGATGACCAGTAATGGGAGGAACAGTAGAAGGAATCTTCCAGCGTAGCAAAGAATCTTTCAGCAAAAGGGTCATCTGTTTCTAGGGACACATGGGCTGTACAATGAAGGTGCATTATGGGCATGAAAACAGTTCCAGGTGGAACAAGGTTTTCTACTTGGAGAGCACAGAGTTGTGCGGGTTCATGGTATAGAGACCACTGATATACATATGAAAGGTGATCTGTAGTATCAACCGGAGAGGCAAGCATGGTGTCTGAGGAGCATAGAGGTACGGAGCATCTATGAACAACCTGCTCATTCTCTGTTGACGTGATGCCAAGACCAAGTACACACATTAAATCTTGGCCCAGTAAATTAATGGGACAGTGGGAAGGAAGAAAAAATGAATGTTTGGTTTGAATGTCAGGAACATATGGGTTGGTTGGGTCTGTGTGTAAACACGTCAAAGGGACAGTGAACTGTTTCTGAGTAACCATGCCTGAAGCGCCCCTTGAATACACATATCGCCGGAACATGCAATGTGAAGAAAGGTAGCACACAATGACAGTATACTTAGCACCATGGGTAACACACAGTTTACACAAGTTTGTTGTATGGTTTGTTGCTGGGGTGACATGCACGCTCCACATGCCTGCACAGTGATTGGTTCGCTGTGATTGGTTCGTTGTGCCGCTGCTCACAGCCAACATTCTCTGCCACTGGCAGTCCTGTACTAGCGAAAGATGAGCGACGAAGAGGATACGCAATATGCAGGAAAAAAGGATGGTTTCGTACCGAAAAGAAAGTCAAAATCTTGGGGACTATTTCGGCTACAAAAAGTAGGATGTTGAGCAAAAACAGGTACTTTGTCTGGAGTTTTATAAAGTTGTGGCCACAAAACAAGGAAAAACCACCCATTTGTCTGATCACTTATAATGGCACCACAAAGCTCTTTACGACAAATACAAAATCAAATCTCGATGTCAATCAGAACAAAACACTATTTGCGATGCCTTTGCTAGTGTGAAACCTTACCAGAAAGGCTGTCAATGACAGAAAGAAATAACAACTATAACAATAACAAATAACAAACGCAATAACGTTTCATATCGTAAAGATATGTTGCCATTACACGTCACATATGCTTAGCCATGATTATGATGATTACCAACACTGTTTTACTTCGGCACTTTGGCTAAGAAAAGTTGACTTAAAAACAAAAGATTGTGTACCAAAAATTTATTTTATAAAAAATATTTATTTTCAGTTTTATTTTTATAAACCAATCAGGGAGTTGGTGTGAAGCTGCTGTTTTTTTATAAAAATGTGTACTGCTTTTCTGTTTACAGAGATCTGGTCTAATTTTGTAATAAAATATTAAGTGACCTTTTTGTCACTTGTAATGAAGCTTGTTTATTAGTGAAATTATTAGTATCATGGAATGGTAATTATTGACTGTACCTACATTGATGGCTTGCAATATCGCAATATATATAGTTTGGAAACAAAATATCGCAATGTAATTTTTTCCCGATATCGTGCAGCCCTAATATCTACCACTTAGTTTCTGATCAGGGAAGTATTTATTTTGCAGCACAGAATGGGAAGCCCCAGTCTAACAAAAATGGAACAGAAACTCCCTTAATTGTTAGACTGGTCATGAGCATGTTCTTAAAAGCCTTGCCTATATACATGGTGTTTATGGGTTTTGTGGCGCTGTTGTTCTATATGTGGTATGACAGATACCAAGATCTGGTGTTGTTCTGGCATGCGCAGGTGTTTGTTATTAAGCAGGTCTTCATTGCTAGCATGTACGTGATTGATGTATGTGATTGATACTTTCCTGATCCAGAAGAATGTCCCGGTCCTTCTCTGCCTCCTCGTCCCATGCACCAACCTGCCCTCCCTCCTCCCGTCAGTCGGCCCCAGTATGGTGGTCGTCATTGCCATGATAGTCGTACTGCTGTTTCCAGTGCTGCTGTTGTCCATGCCCTCTACCTCTGTTGCTGTGTCTGCATGGGTGAGGCCATTCTGAAGACCAGTGTCCGTCCTCACCACAATTGAAGCATGAATCATCCTTTTGGTTATGTTGGATGCCCAGGCCACGACCTTGTCCTCCACCCCTTCCGCTTCCACATTCTTTTTCACATCCCTGACCTAATCCTCTGTGGCCCTGGTACATGGTATCTTGGTTTGGGATTGCCGCTGCAGCGGGGGCCGAAAGTATCCCAGCGTCATCACACATTTTCACCAGGTTCACAATGTCAAAAAGCACTTTCAACATGTTCAAAAAGGCAACAGCTAAAGGATGCATTCTCAAAACTAGGCACAGAGCCAAGGGTGAAATGCTCCCCTAAAAATCAAATAAAAATAAAACTGAACCATTAGGTTCCTGCAGGGGGAGCTAACAATCCTCCCAGGGCAGACCACTCCCTTCAGGACATTGAGATGATGTCACTGCAGTATGACTCCCATGGATGTATTAATAACAGGATGGAATGATCTCATTCATCTCAACGGAGAGAGCTTGAAGCCCAATTGAACAACTTTTTAAAATGATAGCCGAGCATACTACGCAGCCTCAGCTGAGCGTGATGACGTAGATGTGATGTGAGCAACGTCTCTGAAAGCGGTAATTTTTATGTTAGACGCGCCTTAAGAATCTGCTCCCATTTGCATAGACAGCATTCCCGAGTCTTGCTCATGTAGAGACTTGAGACCATAGTAGAAATAGAGAAAGAAATATTTTGTTCCGATGGGCTTCTCCCTTGACTGTATGCCTCCATGTCCCACCGATTGTCTGCGAGCATCTACTGGAATATACAGTAATTTCTCTACTGTGCGACAGGTAGTCACGTGGTTATGAGACAGGAACTAGAATACGTTTACAAAAACTGCTGATACGGGGCCATAACGTGAGGTACAAGGTATTGGAGCTTTTTATCCATAGTCCTGTTTCTTTAGAAATAAACAATGGAGAAATAGAGTCTTTAAACGCTTCCGATTTCAATTTATTCGCTGTCAAAGTGACCCCTAAACTCAATGGAATGAATGGAATGCTAACGTGAGCTGATAGCCTGGTAGCATCTGAATCGCTACATTCAAGCTTCGACTTCCGGATGAAAAGCTACCGCCTTGATGACTCCAGGAGCCCCCTCTCTTTGCCCGAGTGGATCGGTGGCGTGCATGCGCAGTTCAACTGTGGGTTCTGTCTACTGTTTGTCAGGGGTACAGGCTAGTGATGGCAGTTTGAAACTGAAGCTTGGAAACGTGGTTCAAAACATTAACTACAATTCCATTTGAATCACTGCTCTGAAGCTTGCTTTGGTATGGAAAAATCACTTGACATATGACGTCCGAAGCAATAACTGCTTCATTCTCAGAATGAACCACCTGAGTGTTTCGCAGCGGCACCGCCACATGCGAAAGAGTCAATGACTGTATGGAAACAGTCAGGACTCAGGTGCTGCCACTGCAACCGGCACCTCCTCGTTTCGAGTCTGAATTCTAGCGCACTCAAAGCATAAAAACCTTAATGCACAACATTGCTTTTGGTTCGTAGTAGCCTCTAGCGACAATCATTCGTTTTTTCGTAACAATTTATTGTTATTAATATGGAAGCATCTAGGAAGAGAGGTCATTCTGGCATGGGAAAACTTCATTTTTGATCGCTCCTGATAAGGTGTGCTGGCTGTTAAATATTATAATAAAATATTAGGCTAAAAGTAAAGGTATAGAACTGTAACTATCAGCAGCCTATAGTAATAGCTGTCTCAAGTGTGTATAAAAAGATTAGCATACTTTATAACTATAGGCCTATATGATTAGTGTAGCCATTAGGTTGTGAGGAAAAAAAGTGTGGTAGAAAATTATGTTCCTTAATAAATATCTTTGAGTGTTCCCTTTCCCTACCCCCTGGCCATAGTTACGCAAGCAGACACAACTTGTGCTATATTTTCCCAGCACATCCCCCGTTTCCCCAAGCACAATACACAAATTAATCAGTCTTTATTTGTAAAAACAATGATATCCTATTGTTAGTATACATGTTGCACTTTGTGTGTGTGAGTGTGTGGGGGGGGACAGGTAGGTGCATGCACTAGATTTATTTCACTCATATTAAACCCTCTTGTGCACTATCTACCCGGGATAATTTAGATGCAGTTTTGGCACTTCACCAGGTGAGGTCGCTGTTACTGAAGCTTGGAGTAATTAACCCATTTTCAAACCAATTGTTCTAAGTGGTTCAGAGCATCACCAAAGCTTCACTTGCCCATCACTAGTACAGGCTACAGTTTGCTGTGAAACCACCCAGATTCAACAGTGTGTTGGTTTCCACGACAAAAGGGGATGCAGCAAAAGTCCTACAGGATGAAATATCATCTCTATTAAACAAACAAGCGATCAGAGCTGTGTTGAGCAAGGAAACGCATCAAGGGTTGTACTCCTGCTATTTCCTTATTACTAAGAAAGGGAGTATGTCAGCTGTTAAGAGCTGGTTATCAACAAATGTCTTGTTGCTTAATTCTGCTAAGACTGAATTGATGGTTATTGGACCAGCAAAACGAGGTCATCTTTTTGATCACTTGTGTAATCAATCGTAGAGACCAAGTTAAGAATCTTGGTGTGCTCTTTGATCAGACACTTTCTTTTGGTTTACATATTAAGGAGGTGACCAGAGTTGCTTTTCTCCATCTCAGAAACATCTCAAAGATAAGATCAATACTGTTGTTTAAGGACGCTGAGGTTCTCATTCATGCCTTTGTGTCATCCAGGCTAGATTATTGTAATGTCCTTCTATCGGGTCTGCCAAAGGAAAGTCTGCAGAGTCTGCAGTTGGTTCAGAATGCTGCAGCTCGTGTTCTGACTGGAGGCTCCATTACACCAGTGTTAGTCTCTCTCCATTGGCTCCCTGTTCATGCCAGAGCAGACTTTAAGGTGTTGCTGCTAACCTATAAAATATTAAATGGCAGTGCACCATTGTGTCTTAAATGACCTAGTGAAACCCTATGTGCCTGCTCGAGCCCTGCGTTCTCAGGGGACAGGTCTCCTGAGTGTGCCAAGGGTTAAAAAGAAGTCAATTGTTGAATGATCCTTTTCTTTCCGTGCACCGACTTTGTGGAACAGCTTACCTCTGAACATCCAACATTAATATTAAAATCACCCATGTCTGCGAATTAGTCACGACTCATTTATGGCAACTTTGCCATGAGGAATCCCCCCTTGGGTGGGTGGCTGTGAAGGGGACAATGGCTATCCGTTAAAGACATGGTTAATGATGACAGATTTTATGATGCCAGCAAGTGCGCAAAATTTAATCGAAAACACACACAAACACGCAGTGTAGCCTAATTGAACGAACATTTGGAACACTGAAAATGCGCGTCAGGTGTTTGGATAGAACAGGTACACTACTCAAGTCGCAACATTTGTGGTTTGTTGTGTTTTACGCAACATTTCCATGAATCGTGGATTCATCGTGTTGATGACATTAATAAGGAAATATTAGAGGACTTCAGGAGACGTGATGTTGAAATGCATGTGCCGTTACAACTTAACCCAAATGCCCAGAAATACAGAACGGGAGAGAAAAGCTTATTTGACAGAAGAGTAATCTCGGTCTAATGTTAGACTACATTGCAAAAATATTACAATGCATTCATAACCTTGTGATTTAGTGAGAGTGAGTCCAAAACATCGGAAAGTAGGCTATGTCTTGTGACATTTCTTTATTTACATTTTGTAAAAAGAAAAATCAATAGCAATCCGCCGTTATAATAGCAATCCGCCATGGAACAAGCGTGCCTGCTCTTAAAGGGAATGTGAGATGACGCTCTGATTGGTTTATTGCACGTTACGCCCAAACCACACCTATGACTAATGAAGCTACTTCAGACCTACCCATTTTAGATTTGCTTGGGCGCAAGAGTCATTTATCCCGCCGGTAAAATAGCAACAGCGCCCGGTAGCCTCCCACAATGTCACTTGCGTTTCGCGTTTGATACTTGCGTTTCAGATCGTTAAAATAGGGCCCAGAGGGTGTTCACCAAGTAATTAGAGGCAACGCTGTCTGTGTTAAGGAACAGCGGTATCATAAAATTTTCTGCTCCCACTCATGAGAGTAGGCAGTCGGAGATTCCACTGTGGTGATAAATCATCTCAGGGATTTTGTCACACCCAGCCCGGTGACAACAGATGTGTGAATTTTTCACGCCCAACCATGACAACAGATGTGTCCCTGTCAGGATGAGGAGCACACTGTTAGGAAGGACAGTAAATGGCACATGGAGCTGGAAGTTAGCCCAGGCTCACATAAATGTCTTGGAGCATATGGCAGTGTTTCTGGCTCTGAAACATTTTCAGTACTTTCTCCAAGATTGTCATGCTTTAGTGAAAACAGACATTTTCTGCTGTGGTGGTGTTGATCAAGCGCCAGGGCGGCACTCACTCACTGCAGTTGCACAAGTTGGCTTACACAGTGATTTTGTGGAGCAGCAGGAGACTGCTGTCTCTTCGAGCAACACACGTGCCAGGCATTCTAAACAGGGGTGCAGATCTCCTGTCACGGGGGAATCCTCTGTATGGGGAGTGGAATCTTAACCCACAGGTGGTTGAACAGATCTGGCAGAAATACGGTCAGTCAGCCGTAGATCTCTTCACCTCACAAGAAAACACGTAGTGTCCAGGGTTCTTCTCTCTGTCAGACGTAAATGCACCTCTGGGTGTGGATGCTTTAGCCCACCTGTGGCCAAACGTGCTACTCTATGCATTTACTCCCCTCAGTCTGATCTCCCCCCACCCTAGCAAAGGGGCCTGTCGCTAATCATGATAGCACTGCAGTGGTCATCCAAACATTGGGTAGCAGAGATAATACAGCTCCTGGCGGGAGAACTATGGCCTCTCCCCATACGCAGAGACCTCTCCCAAGCAGGTG
This sequence comes from Umbra pygmaea, assembly GCA_016801145.1. Classification (NCBI taxonomy): domain Eukaryota; kingdom Metazoa; phylum Chordata; class Actinopteri; order Esociformes; family Umbridae; genus Umbra; species Umbra pygmaea. Next base: position 22,540 of record JACXGM010001169.1, read on the forward strand.
GGGAGATCTACCACCCTCACACAGACCGCGTAGCACTCTTGGCCTAGCCTGTGAGAGGTGGAACATGAATAAAGGTCATTCACACCATTCAGAGTGCAAGGGCCTCATCTACCCACTCTCTTTACAGTGGGAAGTGGCAGGTTTTTGAGGAGTGGTGCGAACATACCATCCCTTTTTAGTTTTCTGTGGTGGACCTGCTGTGTTCCCTGCAGTACCTGATGGATAAAGGGAAGGCTTTCTAGACAATTAAGGTGTACCTAGCTGCTGTCTCAGCTTGTCAAGTGGGTTTTGGGGATAAGCTGGCGGGGCAACATCCCTTATTTTGTCGTTTTATGAAAGGGGCACGCCGCAAGCTTCCAGTTTGCAGGCCTCTGGTTCCTCTGTGGGATTTGTCGATTGTGTTGGACGCCCTCTCTCATCACCCATTTGAGCCTATGGAGGCAGTAGGGATGAAGTTTGTCTCTCTCAAAACATTTTTGCTCTTGGCTTCAACCACTGTAAAACGGTTTGCCCCAGGGCTATCTAAAGTCAGTTTATGGCCCAACCCAGCCTTTGTGCCTAAGATGGTGGTAGCCTACAGGTGTCCCTCAGTGGAGCTCTTGGCTTTTCACCCACCTCCTTTCTCCTCAGGATAGGAGCAAAGACTTCACATTTTATGCCCCGGTCCAGGCATATTTATATGAGTTGGACAGCTGGGTTCAGAAAAGCAGATCAGCTGTTCGTGTCCTGGGCTACTCGCCCCTTGCCACAGGCTGTGCCGGAGGCTACAGCGCCGTGGTCAGTGTGACTCTCGGATTAATATTATTTGAGTCTTCAGGAGATTTGTGCATTATGAAGAGGTCTATATCACCAAACGAAAAAACTTTAGGTTACTTAATTCTTTGAAAATCGAGTGAGGTGTTTCACCAACACGTCCCTCCTTGCAGAGACACGGTTAGAAACCTATATGGAATGATTTGTAAGGAGCAGGTCGACTGTAATTCTATGAGGGGGAGTGGCCCTAGCACAGGTCGACCGGTCTGTCAAGGATAGACATGGTGTCATTGGAGCTTCCGTAGTTGGTCCCGCTGAGGCGATTCACATAGTGAAACACCTCACACTGTTATCAAAGGACCGGGGCTAGATTAAGTAACCTAAAGTTCTTCATGCAGCAGGATCAAGCTGTCAATAAAAACTTAGAATTTACTCTACAAAATAAAAGCAGTCACTGATATTTGACACATTGCAATGCATTTCAACAATTACATTTATTTGGTAATAATATATCTAACTGCTGCCAGCACAATATATTGCTGCTAGAAGCAAGAAAAATCTTGAATGCCCACCATTACATTTTTGAAAGGCATTGCAATGTGTCAAATATCATGATGGCTTTAATTTCGCAAAGTAAATTTTGAGTTTCTGTTTGTGTTGCCAGATCCGTCTCCTTCTCACGTGCCTATGTGTTCCGGGACCTCTGAATTTACAAATTAAGTACTGAACATATCTATAGAAAATCCCAGGCAGCGCTATACCAATCTGTACTGCCTTGTTCTGAAGGTTATGGGCAAAGTCGGAGAAGCCATAGTCATTGATATTTTTACACTTTGTACCCTCCAACCTTGCTCCTGGGTGAAATTGACCCGAACACTATATATGTAAGAGAGAGGAAAGGGAGTACCCACCGATTTGACAGGTGGATCTAAGCGTTCTGATTGGCTGAGCCATTTAAGGCCTGCCCTATTCCACACCCCTTTTCTGCGCCACTTTTCTGCGCCCCTTTCCCCCTCCCCTCGCGTGTTCCTATTGGTCTATGTATGCTCCAAACCCTAAAAGGCTTTGTTATGCTATAGCCCTCCCTAAACAGCAGCTGTCAAAACTTTGACAAGTGGGTTTCAGCAAGGCGATTCGTCTGTTGTAAGTCCGATCCCCTAAAAGGCGTTCCTACATGGGTCTATGCTATAGCCCTCCCCTAATGCAGCTGTGAAAGATGTTGACGAGTGGAACCAAACTATCCTATAGGTTCTTTTGTGTGTTCCAACCCCTAAAGGTGTTCCTATGGTACAGGCCACCTCTAAACTGAGCTGTCAAAAAGGTTGACGAGTGGGTTTCAGCGATGCGATTCTTCTGTTGTAAGTTGCTTCCAGCCTCAGTCACAAGATGGCTGCTCCCAGCCCCAGTTCTAAGATGGCTGCTTTTAGCCCCAGTTCCAAGATCACTGCTTCCAGCCCTAGTTCCAAGATGGCGGATTCCAGCCCCAGTTCCAAGATGGCAGCTTCCAGCCTCAGTCACAAGATGGCTGCTTCCAGCCCCAGTTCTAAGATGGCTGCTTCCAGCCCCAGTCTCAAGATTGCTGCTTCCAGCCCCAGTCTCAAGATTGCTGCTTCCAGCCCCAGTCTCAAGATGGCTGCTTCCAGCCCCAGTTCCAAGATGACAGCTTCCAGCCCTAGTTCCAAGATGGCGGCTTCCAGCCCCAGTTCTAAGATGGCTGCTTCCAGCCCCAGTCACAAGATGGCTGCTCCCAGCCTCAGTATCAAGAGGGCAGCTTCCAACCTCAGTCTCGAGATGGCTGCTTCCAGCCCCAATTCCAAGATGACGGCGTCCACCTCTTCAACCATCCCAAACATTTGGGCCATCGTAAAAAGAGACCCGGCTGTGGACAATGATTATAGGGAGTGGATAGCCCAGAGTAACGTCTCTACTGGCCATTATTCAGAACTCGTCGGACAGTTCTTTGCCTGGAGAGCGGGTTTCGGGGCACTTCATGGGGACGCGGAGGGGTTCCTGTTGAGGCGAGTGCTGACCCGATTTCCTCAGCTGCTGACCCGCCTAGAAGCGGCCGTAGACCCTAAGTCCTCTCCATCTCCCATAAAGGCTCACCAAATCCCGGTCCGGTCTTTGGATTCTAAGGTCAGGTCCCCTATGGGTCAGGTCAGTCCCAACCGTCCTGCTCCACGGCCATAAGAGGCCGCTGTCCCCGCTCTATGGCCACAAGAGGCCGCTGTCCCCGCTCCACGGCCACAAGAGGCTGCTGTCCCTGCTCCACGGCTACAAGAGGCTGCTGTCCTTGCTCCACGGCCACAAGAGGCCGCTGTCCCCGCTCCACGGCCACAAGAGGCCACTCCACGGCCACCAGAGGCCGCTCCACGGCCACCAGAGGCCGCTCTATGGCCACCAGAGGTCGCTCCCACTCCTCCTCGGCCACCAGAGGTCACTCCCACTCCTCCTCGACCACCAGAGGTCGTTCAAGTCCCCCTGCCACCAGAGGTCGCTCCCGCTCCTCCTCAACCACCAGAGGTCATTCAAGTCCCCCTCGCTACACAAATACCAGTCAGGCCTTCCCCGAGCCTGATCCTTTCCTTGTCCTCGGGCCTGCCCTGCTCCCCGGGCCTGCCCTTGTCCCTGAGCCAGAGCCTTCCCTTGTTCCTCCTCAAGTCAGCCTGTGCCTGCCCTGTTCCCCGAGCCGGTGCCTGCCCTGTTTCCCGAGCCGATGCCTGCCCTGTTTCCCGAACCGGTGCCTGCCCTGTTCCCCAAGCTGGTGCCTGCCCTAGTCCCCGAGCCGGTGCCTGCCCCAGAGCCATTTTCTGCACCTGTCCCTGTGCCATTGCCTGCCCCGGTCCCCGTGTCTGCCCCAGAGCCATTGTCTGCGCCTGTCCATGTGCCATTGTCTGCACCTGTCGCTGTGCCATTGCCTGCCCCGGTCCCCATGCCTGCCCGGGTCCCTGTGCCTATGCCATTGTCTGCCCCTGTCCCTGTGCCGGTATCTTTCTCTGTGTCTGTTTGTCTGTCTGTTTGTGTTTCTGTGTCTATCCAGACCCCTGTTCCGGTTTCTGTTCCATTGCTGCCTCCGCCTGTTTGGCCTCCGCCTTAGCCTCCGCCTGCCTGGCCTCTGCCTCAGCCTCCGCCTGCCTGGCCTCTGCCTCAGCCTCCGCCTGTCTGGCCTTCGCCTCAGCCCCCCGCTGCTGCCTCCACCCTCCGGGCCGCCGCTGCTGCCTCCGCCCTCCGGCCCGCCGCTTCTGCCCCGGCCCACCGGACTTCCGTTGTGGCCTCCTCCAGCCTGGCCTTCTGCCGCCTGGCCTCCTCGTGGCCGCCGTTCGTCGGCTGGTGCCTGCCGTGTCTGCTGTTTGGCGCCTCGGGAGCGGTGCCTTGTGGGGGGGGGGTTCTGTATTGCTCCTCTCCTGGCCTAGACATGGACTTTTGGGCTCTATGGCTTTTGCTTTGTCCTGATTACATTTTCTGTGTTTAGTTCAGTGTTGGTGTGTGTTTAGTCTTCAGTGTATTTTGTTGTGTATAGTCAGTCCATTCCAGGTCTTTGGTTTTTCCATTAAGTGTGATGTCCATACTTGGTTTTTCCTGTGTATGAATGTTCTTGTTATCCAATCAGTTTTGTTTGTTCCCTCCACAGCTGTTGTTCCTTTATCATTAGACCCCTATTTTGTTTCTGTCTGGTTCCTGTTTAGAACAGAGGGGGTGTTCTGACAAAGGTTTCCCCACAGACTCATCGTCTCCTAAACTTTTTTGGGGGAAGGTTATAACATTTACAAGCTAATTATTTTAGGGTGCCTTTTGCCCCTTCCCTGTATCATACAATGGTTACAGAGAGCCTGAACAAGATTGTGACAAATCTTGCTTCATGTTACAATTTGTTTAAAGGACTGTTCCACAGTAAATCGATTCATAGTATAGCATATACAAACGTTACCATTGATGATTTATATCATATACACCTTTGTTCTTTTTCAATATATCAGCGAAAAGCCAATAGTCGATTTCAGTTCCTTTGCATCCACTGGGGTGCTTCTGTATCCGTCTAAACTTGAGCTACCACAACTCCCAGAATTCCAAGCGAATTTAGTAACCGTCCCCATTTAAATGCACTGACACAGAACATGGGCAATTCAACAGCACACCTCTGTAGAGCTTGACGCTAGAAAGTTATACATATTTGTTTTTGAAATTGTAATCTAATTTCTATTCATCATGCCCGTTTGGTGTTCTGTGCCTGGTTGCAGAAATTACAAGCAAGCCCAAAAAGAAGGAGTAATCTTTCACACTTTACAATAGGCTATTAAAAGTTAGGGTCTGCAGTCGGCATTTTAGGTCGGAAGATTATGAAAGGGATCTACTTGCTAAATTAACCGGCACTACAGCCCTAAAGTGGCTGAAATCGATGCGATCCCATCCATTTCTCTTTATCTAGCAAGAGTAGCCTATATACAGTAAGGTATAGTAATTTCCCCACTCAGCTAGCTACTAAATACAGCTGCCACACTACACATAGAGTACAATAACATTACCACAGACACGATATGTGCTCCATTATCAAGGTACAGAAAATAGGTTTAATAAACTTACTCATCTGTTAATTGTCCTCTTGCTACGTCTCTTTCCATGTGTGCTGGAAAACTTCAGTGATTCAGTGACACATATGCGCTCGTAAGTCATTTTTGATTCAATCCTTACAAGTAAAGCTTGTCCAAGATCCTATTCATTGTAGCAAATGCTTTTTTTTCAGTAGTCATGGATGGACATATTCCCACAGAAGCACTTAGGCAATTAGAATTTAACCGCGTTTCAACTGGATCATCTGTAGAACATGCTGCCTTGTTGAAGCTGAATATCAAACTCCATTTTTTGTAAATGTTCTTCTGTGTACTCGGGCGCAAACATGTATGGTTGGATGTCACTCAGAATGTAAAAGCAAGTTGTAAAATTCCTCATCTGCAAATCCTAGGTTAGTAGCAATTGTGTTACCAGCGACTTTGGTTACGAACTGTTTTACAGAATCCAGAGAACATGCCTGGTGGGCGGGGCTTGGAACAAGGAAGCCAGCATTGTAGTTCTATACATACTGAAAAATATCATACCACCTCGTCTGTTTAGCATTAAAACGGCTGATAGAAACGTCAAAGAAAGAAAAGCTATACCTTAAAAAATCAAGGACAACCGAGGCTTTAAGGAGTAGGTTTGAAAGCCAGATCAGTATAACAGGGATGCTTATTTTCGCAACAGAATACATGCCTATATTCATTTTTCCTATCTCCACAGTCCATTCAGACCACAGGGTGACGTCAGAGTATGAAGTTTCCCCGCGGAATTTCAAATCTTGCTCTCTCACTAGCCAGGCATGGGTGAAACATATCGCATTGTTCTACAAATGTCTGGGAGAAGCTACTAGCACCTTCAGATAGCTGTAGGGTGAAGTTTCCCTTTAAGCAGACCATGTCAAATTTTCCATTCTAAAATCATGTGTGTATCTCTTTTTTTCTGTGGCTACATTTTTGTGTGTGTGAGAATCTGTGTGGCTATGTTTGTGCGTGTGTGTGAGAATCTGTTTGTGTGTCTATGTTTGTGTGTGTGAAAAATAGTTGCTTCCTATCCGTTTTGTTCGAATAAGTCAAGACATATTTTCAACTTACCCCAAGAAAACTGTTCAACTTACCTCATTCAGGGACATACATAATTGTAGCTCTCTGCTGATTTTACAGATTTTTAATGCTGTTGCCCCCATTTAGAAAAAAGAATGGTACAAACAAATTTAGTTGTGACAGAGCTTGAGTCAATGTTCGTCTAAACAGTCCTTCCCTACAATCTATGTATCTGTCAAAGGATCATGCATTTTTCCTACAATATAAGGTGTATCTAAGTGTTACCATGATGGTATACCATGATGTTCATAAAACATTGGTTTGTATGCATATCACATAGGTTCAACTCACCATAGACTTGAATAAGTTTGTATAAATGTGTGTGCGTGTGTGTGTGTGAGAGAGAATATGTCTGTGGCTGTGTTTGTGCATGTGTGTGAGAATCTGGGTGTTTATGTTTGTGTGTGAGAAATATTTGATTCCTAATGGTTTTGTTCTAAATCCAAGTAATGTTTTCTGAAAAAATTTATTCCATCCAGGGACATGCATAATTGTAGCTCTCTGCTGATTTTCCAGCCCTGTCTATAGGGGTTTTTGCCCCATTTAGAAAGAAAGATATAGAAAATACACACTTAGAATATTATTACAATATGTCTTCTGAAGTATAGCAAATAATAATATGTATATTAAAGTTCAAGTGAAAAAATATTACGGTTGTAATAGACTTAATGTTAATTATTTTATAAATTACAAGTTTTAGGTCAACAATTCACAAACATGATCTTTATAACACTTAAACAGTCTAAAGGCATTTTTTAATTAATGGCATAGCCTGTAAATCAAACATTTATACAATAAATACAAGCCAAAAAACGACATAGTGTATGTTATACCATTAGACTTATAGTTTTCATAACCCAAAAACTGTTAATGTCATGGGGAAATTATTCCATGCAAAAAACTTGTTCTACAGAGGAGTAAAAAGGAAAATATTGATTTATATATGATTAGAAATGCATAGCTTTCTTACAACAGTGTATCTTGTTTATATAATTTCACATACTAAATGTTGTACCCCTTAAATGATGAATCTGGTGGCTCACCAGGGTGTAAGGCCAACGTCCTCCAACCCGTTTTTCACACATCCCAATTAGAATTACGCTCACAATTGTTGTAAACTTCTGATTCAGACAGAGTAGAGCGCTGTACATTTCCAAAGTTAATTGTTCTATGTAAAAGGGTGAGATTTTAATGAAAAGGCGTTCAACATGGTTGTATACATTAGAAAGAAGGAAATCCAATGCACTCTTCTTAAAATTATAAAAAGCCTTTAATATTGCTAGCTATATCATAATGGACATTTTTTTTAATATGGGAAGAAGCTACCCACGCGTAGCGGCACAAACAGTCTTCTTCAGGGTACCCTATACATCATTTTTCACTTTTTAAAAGTGTTGGTGTTATGTAGGAGGATGTCCTACATCATTACAGAGTTGATATTTTGTCATTTACACTTCCTACTTCATGTCTGTAATGTGTTTAGTAAAATAGGCAACTGCCTAAAAAATTAATTTTGTCTGATCTTCCCTTTTCCAACGCTACCAAGCTTTAGTTGCTAGCTTGTATGGTTCGTGAGAAATAGAGCTTTTGACGCTCTAGAGCTTCAGCTGATCTTATAGGGTTAAGCTGACTATAGATCGTTTGCAAGATCTGTTTCATAATACATGTTTAGCTGGCTATTATTTGTTTAATTGTTGCAATTGTAAAGTTTTGTAATTTGGTTTTAGCTCCATAAGAGAAATGTTCAAAGTCAAACTATTAATGATTTATGAAATCTTTTTAATCACACAAGTTGAACAAAAGACATGAATACCAGAAATACATTTAGCAGAATATAATTGTAGAACTTAAACAAAGTATAATTCAAACACTAATCTATGATTAAGCTCAAAGTTTAAGGTAGATATGGTAACACATCTGAGGCATAATAAGGTTAGGATTCGAAGTTGTAAAAGGTTTACAACAATGAATACAAAAACATTGTATCATTAAAACTAAAGATGAGTCTTGAGCTCACATCTGTTTAACAATTGCACACATTTGAAACAATTTCATGAACATTGACAGTGCTTTCTTGGTTTTATAAAGCCTAGGAATATCAAAAGATCTAAAGAAAGCTAAACATTGATTGTAGTTAACAACTTTAAGATAAGTCTAGTTATTTTTCTGTCAAACATCCATGACTCTCTATTTAACAGATACCATCTGCGTAGATACTTACGATGTTTGAATAGATTGTGGATTTCATATATAAAACCAGCTACACTGAACCATTCAAAGACTGGAAAGGAAAATATTGGTATGAAATAATTGACTTTCGAACACAAATTAGTATATCTCATTGTAGTTAGTCTTTGTAGCATGTTCAGGATTGAATTGAACGCAACCTAAAATAGTGTAACGTAAATCCCTGTGAAACTTGTCGGCTTCAACACGTATGGCCTTGAGAATGTCTCCATCAACCTGCTTCTCCACTGCAAAACCTGGTCTGCCTTTCACAATCTCAGTTTTGACATGGAAAAGAGCTCAGCAAAGACACATCCATTCTTGTATATCGAGCTGTGGGCTAAAAATGTTCCACTCATTTATATCCTCTTCAGACGTTTTTTGCTCATCTGTGATAATTTCCACTGTTGAATCCAACGCGGGGTGAAGAAGTATGACAAAGTATTTTCCCCTATTTTTATACTGTTTGAAACAGCCTGGAGCTATGATAATTAGAAATGTCACATCCTGAGACAGGAAACCAGGAATTTCGGTCCATGCCTTTTTACACTTCATATCCATTATCATTGCTTAAACAAATCCTGTCGAACCCAAGACTTGAAGTAAGTAGTAAGTAAGTAAGTAACATATATTTTTATAACACATTTAAACACAGTTTGCACTGACCAAAGTACTGTACATAGCCCGTTTGCCATAAAATAATAAAATAAAATAACTACACTTAAAGATCAGTGATATATGCTAAGATGACATCGAAAACACGGGAAACATAATTACAGACATGACAGTGTAAGACAGTTAACACACAGGGAATGCCAATATGAATAGGTGGTTTTTAGCCTGGTTTTGAATATTGTGATTGAAGGGGCATTTCTGGTGTCTGGTGGTAGTTGGTTCCACAGCTAAGGGCCAGCAACAGAAAAGGCTCTATCACCTTTTTGCTTAAGCTGGGACCGTGGGATATGGAGCAGACCTTCGCTGGAGGATCTGAGGGACCTGGGGGCTACATGGGGATGAATGATACCAGCTATGTAGCTGACCGTGGTAAAGTTGGTTTTATATTGGACGTTGGATATTCGACACATTCGAAAAATCTATTATGCGGCTTGACCTTTGGTCCCACCCATGTCAAAACACATCTGGTGTATTCATCTAACTGCCCTACATATTGCACAAAGCTTCTTTTTTTTTAAAAACCCACCCTTTGATTTTATAAACATTTTTTAACTGAAAAAAGGCTATAAATCTATTATGCGGCTTGACCTTTTGACCCACCCATGTCAAAACACATCTGGTGTATTCATCTAACTGCCCTACATATTGCACAAAGCTTCTTTTTCCAAAAAACCCACCCTTTGATTTTATAAACTTTTTTAACTGAAAAAAAAGGCTATAAATCTATTATGCGGCTTGACCTTTTGACCCAGCCATGTCAAATCACTTCTGGTGTATTCATCTAACTGCCCTACATATTGCACAAAGCTTATTTTTTCAAAAAACCCACCCTTTCATTTTATAAAAAAAATTTAACTGAAAAAAAGGCTATAAATCTATTATAAACCTGTACAGGAATGGCATTTTTGAGTTTTGAAGGGCCAAAGACAATAACTTCAGTTTTGTTATCATTTAACTGAAGGAAATTGTTAGCCATCCAGATTTTAATTTCTTTCAAACAGTCTAAAAGAGGTGCATGGAGTTGCTGGTTTTAAGTGGGATGTACAGCTGGGAGTCATCTGCGTAGAAATGGAATGAAATATTACATTTTCTGTTGTTACCTAGGGGGCGCATGTAAAGGCAAAAAAGTACTGGACCTAGAATGGATCCCTTGGGAACACCATAAGACACAGAGGCAGAGGATGAAGAGTACTGGCCTATGGATACGGAAAAAGATCTTTGGTGGAGGTAAGAGTGAAACCAGTTTAGAGCTGTACCCTTAATGCCAACCCACTGTTCAAGACGCTCTAGTAATGTATCATGGTCTACAGTATCAAATGCAGCACTAAGATCCAACAGGACCAGAATGGCATTATCACCTGAGTCAAGGGTGAGCAACAGGTCGTTTGTCACCTTTAACAGGGCTGTGTCAGTGCTGTGACAGGCTTTGAACCCAGATTGAAATGGCTCTAGAATCTCTGTTGAATTGAGGTATGGAAGCAACTGCGCTAACACCACCTTCTCCAAACATGTTGAGATAAATGGCAGTTTAGAGATAGGCCTTAAATTATTAGGACATTTTGCATCCAGATTATGTTTCTTTAGCATAGGCTGGACAACCGCATGCTTGAAACATGTAGGAACAGTGCCGTTGGCAAGGCAGGCATTAAGATTCATAATGAAAATAATTTAAATGGTCTTTCAAAAATGTAAGAAACACTTGGGCTAAAAGTCCTGAAGTTTAAACATTTGTTGCCATAATTTGGCCTAACTTTCAACTTTGTTTTATGAGGTACAAACTTAAATCTCTAACTAACTGATTCTGTTAGCCAGTCAGATTGGCTGCCCAACTTAGAGCATTAGATGGGCTGATGTTAGGAACTCTTGAGTTGGTTAGGATTAGAACATTCAACTAAAGTATATCAAAAACAGACCTAGGTGTCTAAGGTATAAACAAAACCTTTTGGTCACAAGACTTCAAATAATTTAAAAGAATCAAATTCAACTGCAAGTTTGGATTCTGTAACTCGTTGTTTAATCCTGTTTGATTAACAATATGAAGGGGATGTGGGGGAGGGAACAAGAGCACAGGGTATGCCATTTCTTACTCCTTGGACTCTCAAGCAGAGCAGAATTTTCACACCATCCCTACACCCCCTAAAAAGGAACAAGGTTGCAGAACTAGGTGTGTTTTAGTTGTTCAATAAACCTATAGAGTATGGTCTTCTAGACCCTTGAAATTTTCAACTTTATTTTATGTTGTAAAAACATGGATGTCTAGCTTGCATTACATTTCTATCTTTCTTTAAAGCCGTGATGGCCCTTAGCTCAGATCTGAGACGCCTATAACATTACCCTACACAGGGACAAGGTGTCAAAAAGAGGTGTTTTTAATATAGAGTATGGGCTTCTAGACCCTTGAAATAGACACAAATTATTTACAAATTATTTCAGTATACATTATACACATGTCATATTTATCTTTGAATGTAAGTAAAAAAACAGCTTTCTAAAGCTTTTAAAAATCATAGCTGGGTTTTTTTTAAACCTAGTGTAAACTATGGTTTACACACTACATAGTGAACTATTGAAATGTATTATAATCTAACCTTCATATTTTGCCTAAATGAACATAGAAACTCTTTGTTTTTGTTTTCAATGGAAAAATGTTTAGCATCTTACATCTAAAAGTGTGTATCAACCACAAAGATCTACAAGTGTGTATCAAACTCATTAGTGAAAACTGTGTGATCTGGAACTTGACTGGATGAAACATATTTGGTCTAGAATACAAACCCCGCCTTAGATCTTGTATGTTTAACAATTAGTTATTAAAAGTTGGCTTTGAAACATCCTGTCGTATCCCATGTTTCAACAGTACATTAATTAAATACCTTACATTTCCACTTAAAATCATGTATTAATGTGAAACCGAAAACATTTCAACTATTGTTACATTGTGGTTATTAAACATACACTCTATTTCAGAACAACATGGTATGAACACCCTAAACATTACAACTTTAACAAAACTGACTTTAACAACAAAACCTAAACACCACTACATCTAAACATTGTTGGTGAGTCAAACCATTTGTCTATATCCTATTAGAGTAGTTCTGAACTCAAAAAGTGATCAGAGCCTATGTTAATCAAACAGTTTGTAATTCCCTAGCCTTTACATATTACAGAAAATCTGCACTTGTGTAAAATTCATGTCTTAATTTAGCTTTTCGGTAATAGACCATTTTCAAATTGTACTGCCGCTGTGACGCGATCTGGAACTCTATGTCATAACTCACCAAACACGCCTCTATTGTAGGCTACATGTTTTGCAAATAATGCACTTTAAAAGTCTACTAAAGTCTGTTATTAATGTGAAATCAAATTATTTTTCTATACCATCTGTAATCGGGTGTAAACAGACTATCTATGGTTCATTGCTCTTATATTTGTTTCGATTTCATTTTTTTATCAACACAACTCGTATTAAGTAACATACGTATTGAGGTAAAATACCAAGGCATTTCAAACGCTATAGTGTAAATGATCTATAAGGCAACGTGAAATAACCACCGTAAGAAAACATTTCTCTTATGGAGCTAAAACCTATCTTTTCTTCAAATTTAAGAAAACATTCCATATAAATGTTATTTCTGCGCTAAACACGCATGAAACCTTACATTTGCAACCTGACATAGCCCGCTTAAGAAAACATTTCTCTTACGGCGCTAAAACCTAATTATGAAACTTTATAGTTGCAACAAATAAACAAATAATAGCCAGCAAAACATGAATTATGAAACAGATAGTGCAAACGATCTATAGTCAGCTTAAGAAAACAATCCATATAAATGCTCTTGCTGAGCAAAAATGTCATTTGAAAACATACCTTTGTTATTTTTTTGTTAAATAATGATAAGAACCAACATTGAAAAAGACATCCTTACCAACGTTGATCAGGTTTCGAAGATGGGGGGGTGGGTCGCCCCATAACAGACTTTGAGTTTTAGGGTTCGGAATCACATAAATGTATACAACCATGTTGAAAGCCTTTTCATTAAAATCTCACCCTTTTACAGAGAACAATTAACTTTGGAAATGCACAGCACTCTACTCTGTCTGAATCAGAAGTTTACAACGATACTGTTGTCAATCTTGGCAGATTGTGAGCATAATCCTAATTGTGTCATGAATGTGCGGTGCAGGGCAAACAGTCACACAGACAGACTTTAACAGACACATCCTACCAGGATGTGACAGAGCCCCCTCTCTATGCCCACAACACTGGGGTGGGCAAAACAAGGGACCCGGGGACAAGAGGGACAGAGGACGGCCCGGGGTCAGGAGGGACAGAGGGAGGCTCGGGGTCGGAAGAAATAGAGGGGGGCCCTGGGTCATACGGGACAGAGAGGGGCCCTGGGTCTTAAGGAACAGAAAGCGGCCTGGGGTCAGGAGGGACAGAGGGCGGCCCGGGGTCAGGAGGGACAGAGGGATGCTCGGGGTCATAGGGGACAGAGAGGGGCCCTGGGTCATAAGAGACAGGGACAGGCAATGTCACTGGAGCAGGAGCAGGCAATGGCACTAGAACAGGGATAGGCAATGGTACAGGGACATGCAGTTCAAGGGAGCAGGGGTCAGGTAGTTCAGGCAGCCCGGGGAAAGACAGATTAGGAGGGCTTAGGACAGGCCGGTCAGGAGACCATGGGACAGGCAGGGTGTCTGGGAGCCCATTGTCAGGCAATGACCAAGGGACGGGCAGTTCCGGAGGCCAGGGGTCAGGTAGGTCGGGCAGCCCAGGGAAGGGCAGATCAGGAGGCCCAGTAAAAGGCAGGTCAGGTGGCCAGGGCGGCAGCGTGTCTGGGAGCCCTGACTCAAGCAGGAGGTCTGGGAGGTCCGGAGGTGGTGTCAGCGAGTATAGGAGCAGGCAGAGGCGGGGCCCGGCGTGGAGCAGGCAGAGGCGGGGCCCGGCGTGGAGCAGGCAGAGGCGGGGCCCGGCGTGGAGCAGGTAGAGGCGGGGCCCGGCATGGAGCAGGCAGAGGCGAGTCAGCCCTCTTGGGAGACAGATGGGAGGCCGTCTTGGAACGGGGTGCCCTAACACCTCGACCAGGGGTACTAGTATGGGAACTAGGTCCCTGACCTGAAAGGGTAGGGGCCTTGGCAGGT
>JACXGM010001169.1:37092-51226 GCA_016801145.1 Umbra pygmaea
AGCTAACGGGGTTGCTAGCCTGGGAACTAACAGGATTGCTAGCCTGGGAGCTAACAGGGTTGCTAGTCTGGAAGCTAACAGGTTTGCTAGCCTGGGAGGTAGAGATGCTGGGAACGGGGCTGGTCAGGAATGGCGTCTGCCGGATAGCCTTACGTGCCCACTCGGGGGGAACGTCCCACTCCTCCTCTTCATCCCAGGTAAAACTCTCCTCGTCAGAGCTTTGGTCAGCATTGTAGAGGCCCAAATAGGCATCCGGGTGTTTGAACACTCGACGGGGAAAGACGTAGTCCCCATCCACGGCCTCCTCAACAGAAAAAGGATCCTCCCCAGACAAATCCTCCCCCTCAACCCAGGTTATGCTCTCTTCATTAGAGCTCTGGTCAGAACTGTTGAGGTCTCTACAGGGGTCCGGGTGCATGAACACTCGGCGAGGAAGGATGTAGTCCTCATCCATGGCTTCCCCAACAGAAAAAGGATCGTACCGTGGCACATAATCCTCCTCATCGGAGCTACTGACATCCCACAAGGACGTGAGATGAAAACGCTCCCGAGGCTGCTCTCTCGCCACGATGCGAGGAGAGAGAGAGGACGCAGCCTGCGCCTCACCCAGAATAATTCCACCGAGAGCCATGGAAAAGCTCCCCGGAACCGGTCTCGTAATCCCTCGGAGTGGCTGAAGCATTCTGTCATGAATGTGCGGTGTAAGGTTGAGGGAGAGAGACTGGAGGCGGTATACAGTGAGCGAGGCTTGGGATCTTTATTGAATTATCCCCACAGAGGCAAAAAAACACGGAACAAACGAAAACAACCTTGTGCTCTCAAAGTGGCACGGACACTTAAAACAAAAGAACTAAGACGAAACGTAACTCGGGAAAACAGAACAACAGACTGACTGGCAAACAGGAATACAGGGAATACTTGACACTTACTAAATCACGGAACTCAGGAACACATAGTGACAGGGAGGAAAAATCCACAATGCTTCAGCACTCTCCTCTTAGTCTGGGCACATTAAATAGAGGCAGAAAACACAAGGCTGAAGGAAATCAATAATAACACAAAGCTGTAGCCCATAGACTAATCAAGCTGATACAGAGAACAAACTAAATAGAACACCCAGGAAATCGGAAAGCCCAGACCAAGAAGAGGGCGTGGCTACAAAAACACCGGGGAAAACAATACACAGAATAATCACAGGGGGGAGCAAGGAACCAATAAACAAGAAACCAAACACTAGGAAAGGGCAAACAGTCACACAGACAGACTTTAACAGACACATCCTACCAGGATGTGACAAATTGGGATGTGTGAAAAACGGGTTGGAGGACGTTGGCCTTACACCCTGGTGAGCCACCAGATTCATCATTTAGGGTTATACTCAACATTTAGTATGTGAAATTATATAAACAAGATACACAGTTGTAAGAAAGCTATGCATTTCTAATTATATATAAATCTATATTTTCCTTTTTACTCCTCTGTAGAACATGTTTTTTGCATGGAATAATTTCCCCATGACGTTAACAGTTTTTGGGTTATGAAAACTATAAGTCTAATGGTATAACATACACAATGTAGTTTTTGGCTTGTATCTTCTGTATGAATATTTGATTTACAGGCTATGCCATATATTTAAAAATGTCTTTAGACTGTCTAAGTGTTATGAAGATCATGTTTGTGAATTGTTGACCTAAAACTTGTAATTTATAAAATAATTAACATTTAGTCTATTACAACCGTAATATTTTTTGATTTTAACTTTAATATACATATTATTATTTGCTATACTTCAGAAGACATGTTGTAATAATATTCTAAGTGTGTATTTTCTATATCTTTCTTTCTAAATGGTTCAAATCATCAGCAGAGAGCTACAATTATGCATGTCCCTAGATGGGGTAAATTTTTTCAGAAAACATTACTTGGATTTAGAACAAAACCATTAGGAATCAAATATTTCTCACACACAAACACAAACACCCAGATTCTCACACACATGCACAAACATAGCCACAGACATATTCTCACACACACACACACACACACACACACACACACACACACACACATTTATACAAACTTATTCAAGTCTATGGTGAGTTGAACCTATGTGATATGCATACAAACCAATGTTTTATGAACATTATGGTCTACCATCATGGTAACACTTAGATACACCTTATATTGTAGGAAAAATGCATGATCCTTTGACAGATACATAGATTGTAGGGAAGGACTGTTTAGACGAACATTGACTCAAGCTCTGTCACAACTAAATTTGTTTGTACCATTCTTTTTTCTAAATGGGGGCAACAGCATTAAAAACCTGTAAAATCAGCAGAGAGCTACAATTATGTATGTCCCTGAATGAGGTAAGTTGAACAGTTTTCTTGGGGTAAGTTGAAAATATGTCTTGACTTAGAACAAAACTCATAGGAAGCTAATATTTCTCACAGACACAAACGTAGACACACAAACAGATTCTCACACACACGCACAAACATAGCCACACAGATTCTCACACACACGCAGACATTTGCTTTTGCTAACATATAGCCACAGAAAAACAGAGATACACACATGATTTTAGAATGGAACATTTGACATGGTCTGCTCAAACAAATTGTAACATGAAGCAAGATTTGTCACAATCTTGTTTAGGCTTTCTGTAACCATTTTATGATACAGGGAAGGGGCAAATGGGACCCTAAAATAATTAGCATGTAAATGTTATAACCTTCCCCCAAAAAAGTTTAGGAGACGATAAGTCTGTGGGGAAACCTTTGTCAGAAAACCCCCTCTGAAAGGGAGGGGGGACTTGTAGACAGCTCTACCACACATTGTCTTCTAAATTAGAGGGAGAAATCTAGTCTTACAGTAAAAACTTTGGGCATTTTGTTTCTAACACTTTTAGAACACAAAAAATGTATTGCATCTTGGGTCTGCTGCTAACATTCTCACAAATGATCTTATAAAACCTTCACACAATTTTCTTTTAAACGCACCTATAGGATAGCTCGGACCCTCTCGTCAACCTATTTGACAGCTGCTGTTTAGGGAGGGCTATAGCATAGACCCATGTAGGAACGCCTTTTAGGGGATGGGACTTACAACAGAAGAATCGCATCGCTAAAACCCACTTGTCAACCTTTTTGACAGCTCAGTTTGAGATGGCCTGTACCATAGGAACACCTTTAGGGGTTGGAACACACAAAAGAACCTATAGGATAGTTTGGTTCCACTCGTCAACATCTTTCACAGCTGCATTAGGGGAGGGCTATAGCATAGACCCATGTAGGAACGCCTTTTAGGAGATCAGACTTACAACAGACGAATCGTAACACTGAAACCCACTTGTCAAAGATTTGACAGCTCGGTTTAGGGAGGGCTATAGCATAACAACGCCTTTTAGGGTTTGGAGCATTTCTAGACCAATAGAAACACACGAGAGGAGGGGAAAGGGGTGCAGAATAGGGGCGTGGAATAGGGCCGGCCGTAAATGGCTCAGCCAATCAGAACGCTTAGATCTACCTGTCAAATAGGAAGTCATAATGTTTTGGCTGTTTGATCGGTGGGTACTCCCTTTCCTCTCTTATGTAATATGAAGATGCAAGGGGTGTTGTAAACACAATAAATGTGTCCTTTTCCATTTACACTAACTAAGCCCAGGAGAAAAGGTTTCATGCTCCAGTCATTTTTTTAAATATTTTTCCTGTATTTTTAAACTTTCAATTTGATCCGCAACATAAGAGAAGGTTTAAAGGTGCTGTTTGTAGAATTTGAACCATGCCAATGGAACTACTTTCTCTTTTAAGTGACCGTCTTACAAACACTACAAAAACGATATTTCTTAATATTTTCTAAATCCCAAAAAAGGATATCCAGTAAATGTGATAATGTTTCCCTACACTATACAGTGCTTTCATACACACAAAAGCATGGCTTAAAACGTGTAAACCTGATAAAATTTAGACCCAATAAATTTAATTTAATTTAGGCCCATTGACAAACAACCACAAGTTATCACATACTCAATGCAATTACTGTTCCAATAGCAGAGCATATGCACTGCATTATTGATGAAATAACTTTTTCATCTAAACTGCATTTTAGATTTTTTTAATATCATAAAATACAATTACTGGGATCAGGTAATTGAAAGAGAATGTAATTCTGTTTTCACTATATTAAATTCTACACAAATAGCTTCTTTAGTAAAGACTGGCTATCGCTCTTTATTTCAGCTTTAGCCCACAATCATTTAAAACATGCTCAATCCTCCATGAAAAGAAATTGAACTTTAAATATTATTTTGATGGTTGGAACAAATACTCCAACTGCACTAACAAGAATAAACCCCATTTCTGTGGCTTTTCCTGACAAAATTATCAATCAATGAAATGTATTTTATAAAGCCCTTTTTACATCAGCAGTTGTCACAAAGTGCTTTTATAGACACACAGCCTAAAACCCCAAAGAGCAATGTGAAATTGAAGCACAGTGGCTAGGAAAAACTCCCCAGTAATTTGTTTTCCAGGAAGAAACCTAGAGTGGATCCAGACTCAGTGGGGTGGCCATTCCTCTTCTCGCTGTGCCATGTGTAAACTTTAAGATTGCATGTCCAATTAAGTACAAGTTGTTTATCAGCACACATTAAAGTCCTATGAATAGTCCTGGGGCATTATATACATATTCACAAGCCACATTTTGAATCAATTCCCAATGCCACCTTCTTCTAGAAAAACCTTTGAGGAGGTTACCCCACCCAAACATCTCAAAAGGAGTGTACATTTTACTGGATATCTTCTTTGGTTGATGTTAAAGCACATACTACTAAGTGCTCCTACAACACGATGGCAATGGCAGTTTTGATACGCAGATGCAGCAAAGTATGACATTTGTACCCATACATACATCATTTACAACAAACATTGCCAGAGTTGGTGTAGTGGTCTAAGCTCCCAACTCTGGACCACATGTGCCTTTCGACGGCAGTTCAAGCCCTGGCTCAGCCACTGTCTCTCCCCTTTCTCTCTCCCAACATGCCTGTCTTCTTAGCCCACAGCCAAACCGGTTCCACGGAGGGTCTAATGTATGCTGGTTTTTAGTCTGTCCTTTAAATTATTGTCCAATTAAGATGTAGACTGCTAGGTGAGGGAGATCCTAACCAATTGGTCAGTCAGGTACAGGGTAAGAGTGAAAACTGTGATACAATGGTGGAATGTGTCTAGGCCATGCTTCCTAAAGTCATTAAAAAAATAACAAAATAAAGTACTGGTACCCCCTTAAAAAATATGTATTGTAATAATTGTTAATAAAAATAAAAAATAAATTAATACCAGAATCAATGAAAGCCAATTTGAATTTCATATTGTGTTGTAGCAATAGAGAGATGTGTCCTGCCTGCTGAAATAAGTCCACTATTTTCCCATTAAAGAAAATTCAAAGTGTTTGAATAACTCCGACTTGTGTCATTCCTTCTACACTTCAACCCCACTATACTCACCTAAAGGATTATTAGGAACACCATACTAATACTGTGTTTGACCCCCTTTCGCCTCCAGTACTGCCTTAGAGCTGAGGAAGCCTGAGAACGAGCTGTGGGTCAAACTGAAGCCTGGACAGGTAAGGAATGTTATTAGGAATATATGAACACTACATTATTCAGTGTTTATTTAAAATGGAGACATTCTGAATCTGGAATTTTGTAGTACGGGGAACAGGTGACATGTTTAATAGATTTTACAGACACAAAACATTCCCCTTTTCTTTGGTAGGTTCTCTTCATTGATAACTGGCGTGTTATGCATGGTCGGGAGTCATTCACAGGCCTGCGGCAACTGTGTGGCTGCTACCTGACCAGGGATGACATCCTGAACACTGCCCGCTCCCTGGGTCTGCAGGCCTGAGTTAAGAAGAACACACAATATACACTCACCTAAAGGATTATTAGGAACACCATACTAATACTGTGTTTAACCCCCTTTCGCCTTCAAACTGCCTTAATTATACGTGGGATTGTTTCAACAAGGTGCTGAAAGCATTCTTTAGAAATGTTGGCCCAAATTGATAAGATAGCATCTTGCAGTTGATGGAGATTTGTGGGATGCACATCCCGGGCACAAAGCTCCCGTTCCACCCCATCCCAAAGATGCTCTATTGGGTTGAGATCGGGTGACTGTGAGGGCCATTTTAGTACAGTGAACTCATTGTCATGTTCAAGAAACCAATTTGAAATGATTCGAGCTTTGTGACATGGTGCATTATCCTGCTGGAAGTAGCCGTCAGAGGATGGGTACATGGTGGCCATAAAGGGATGGACATGGTCAGAAACAGCGCTCAGGTAGGTCGTGGCATTTAAACGATGCCCAATTGGCACTAAGGGGCCTAAAAAATGTGTGCCAAGAAAACATCCACCACACCATTACACCACCACCACCAGCCTGTACAGTGGTAACAAGGCATGATGGATCCATGTTCTCATTCTGTATACGCCAAATTCTGACTCTACCATCTGAATGTCTCAACAGAAATCGAGACTCATCAGACCAGGCAACATTTTTCCAGTCTTCAACTGTGCAATTTTGGTGAGCACTTGCAAATTGTAGCCTCTTTTTCCTATTTGTAGTGGAGATGAGTGTTACCCGGTGGGGTCTTCTGCTGTTGTAGCCCATCTGCCTCAAGGTTGTGAATGTTGTGGTTTCACAAATGCTTTGCTGCATACCTTGGTTATAACAAGTGGTTATTTCAGTCAAAGTTGCTCTTCTATCAGCTCGAAGCAGTCGACCCATTCTCCTCTGACCTCTAGCATCAACAAGGCATTTTCGCCCACAGGACTGCCACATACTGGATGTTTTTCCCTTTTCACACCTTTCTTTGTAATCCCTAGAAATTGTTGTGCATGAAAATCTCAGTAACTGAGCAGATTGTGAAATACGCAGACCGGCCCGTCTGGCACCAACAACCATGCCACGCTCAAAATTGCTTAAATCACCTTGCTTTCCTATTCTGACATTCATTTTGGAGTTCAGGAGATTGTCTTGACCAGGACCATACCCCTAAATGAATTGAAGCAACTGCCATGTGATTGGTTGAGTAGATAATTGCATTAATGAGAAATCGAACGGGTGTTCCTAATAATGCTTTAGGACAGTGTATATCTCATGACACATTATTATTGATGCATGAAACCCTTGCTTACTTTCCGTTTTTAAATACCATCTTTCAGTAAAAATCCCCTGTTTCACATGAAACCTGATGTAGGTAAAACCACATTAGTTTTTTCTTAAACTTTACTAACCACACAAATGTACAGTGTCTTATAAAAAATATAATACATAACTGCCAATGTATTTAGAATGAATTTTCCATTTCCTTAACTTGTTACTAACCAAATAGCACAAATTACCTAAAAAACAACCACTTTTACAATAGCACAAGAGCTACAGGGATGCACAGTCATGCTATGTTTGGGAACATATTATTGCTTACATATATCATCATGTCAGCTTGAGCTGTCTGAGGAAACTGCTGAGGATCAAGTGGCAAGACAGAATTCCTGACATGGAAGTCCTCAGCAAGGCAAATATCCCCAGCATCTACACCATGCTTGAGAAGGAACAGCTTAGATGGACTGGCCACGTGACCAGAATGCCTTACGTGAGACTTCCAAAACAAGTCTTCTTTGGCGAGCTGAAAAAAGGCAAGCGAGCACAAGGTGGCCCCAAAAAGGGCTACAAGGACACTCTTAAAGTTTCCTTGAAGAGCTTTGGACTCCACCTGAAAAGCTGGGAATCTCTAGCACAGGACCGATCTGTCTGGAGAGGAAAAGTCCAGGATGGTGCAATCCTCTGTGAGAGCAGGAGAAGCTCCTGTGCTATCTTGAAGAGGCAGCAGCGCAAATCTACCAAGGAAGGACATGTGGGTGCACCTCAGAGTTCTACATCCCTCCTGACCTGTCCAGTGTGCCATAGGGAATTCCGGGCACGGATTTGCCTCTTCAGCCATCTGCGCTGATACATCACTCATCAAAACCCAACAAAATGACAAACGTGCCATGGTCATCAACTTTGATGGACGAACAAGAAGAAGATTATTGCTTACACAGACCAATTGATGTATAAAGAGAATGTTTGCTGGTTTGAACTAAATAGATAGATAGTGTAGTAGAAAAAATATATATTTTAATATGCTTTGCATCTTTGTTCAGTGATCAACATTTAGTTAGTTATCATAATTTATAAATACTTTAAAATATCTAGAAGGGATTTATTGTCTGTCACTAAATGCTACTCTATATTGTTTGGTATTTCCTAAAAGCTGTCAATTATATGGAAATTATACATCCAAGAACAAGTTATTCTAAAGCTGTGACAACGACTTATACAACTATGAATATTGTTCTATTGTAAATTAAACTCTGTTCCATTGTAGAATTGTGGCCAACATAGTGTTAATTAACTCAGGAGACAGGATGTCCCTGGAAAGCAATGTATGTGATTCTAAAGCTAGCATGACCAAAAAGAGACAATAGTTTGTTATAGCCTTTTGGTCCCAATAAGGATGTTTACTATAGCATTTAGGTCCACTAGGGGTGTTTACTGAAGCCTTTTGAGCTGACCTATAGAAAACGTCAGAAAAAGTTGGCACCTGGTTACAGACTGGTTAACTAGTACTTGTTATTTTGAATCCAGGATTTTAGCCATTGGTGGAACTTTGTTTGGAGTTCTGGAGAGACTATTCGGTTTAACTGTTGATTTAGACATTAAAGTCTATGCTCCATTTTTCACATCTTCTGGACACTGAGCAAATTATTTTGATGAGTAAATAATTTAATACATAATGACAGACGGACGGACGGAAACGTATAGGCCATGCTTCCTACAGTCATTAAAAAATAAATTAAATAACACCCCAAAAAAAAATGGTTATAAATAAAAAGAAGAAATAAAGATCAGAATCAATGAAAGACAATTTGTATTTCACGAAATCTTGAGATATTGTGTTGCAGCGATAGAGATGTGTCCTGGCTATTAAAATTAACTTACTATTTTCCTATTAGAGAACTCAAACTGTTTGAATAACTTCAACTAATGTTATTCCTTCTACACTTCAACCCCACTATATCTCATGACACATTACTATTACTATATCATTCTGTAAAACACACCTGATGTGTTTCACATGAAACCTGATGTGGGTGAAACCACATTAGATTTTCTCATTTTAACTTTACTAACCACACAAATGTACGGTGTCTTTAAAATATTATGCATAACTGCCAATTTAATTTGAATTAATTATCTATTGCCTTAACTTGTCACTAACCAAATATCACAAGCAACCACTTTTACAATAGCCAGGAGAGCTACAGAGATGCTATGTGTGGGAACACATATGATTGTTTATTTTGCCATTCACTCTTGCGTTTGTCTCTATTCTCCTATAACCATGGATTACACTTATGACAGTTTTTTTATCCCTGTTTTCAACCTTTTACATGTGGTTTCTTTCATCACATGAAAAAATTATGAGGTGTTAAGAAATATGTGGTGATATTTTTAAAATAATGTATTTTTCAGGAAACAATGCATGGCTATACTAACTCTATGACTCAACTCTGGTCTAAAGCTCTGTTACAAATGGTTCCTGATGTGAGTATAGGGCCGCTGACTGGCCGGTGACAATGTATCAGGAGGGGCCTTGTGGATACACCATAGAATTAGCCCATAATGTGAATCAAAATTATGCTACATTCTGCTTCAAATGTACTATTAATAAACCTAGTGAATCTAGTACTGGATTTACACCACACCTAAGGAAAAGAAAACAACATCAGAGCTGCGTGTCTGATAAAAAATTATAATAAATACCGGTAGGTAAGAAAAAGCATAATTTACAGGATTTCTACAAATGACAAAAAAAGTAGCTTTTGTAAAGGTTGGCTGCTCCTCTTTCTCCTTCGCTGTCTCAATTCTTGGTGAGGCATTCTGTTACAGGTCTAGTCAATGGTGTTGAAAAGGATGACAGACACAAAGGAGAACTCAGAAATAAAACTGAGTTTATTAACAAATACAATTGATATAAATCAACACGACTCAACGGGCAAAAACAATAAATAGCAATGTTTCATTTAAATACTAACACACAGAATAACATGTAATGTACAACAATGCCTTACACCTGATAATACTCAAACACAATAATGAAGTGAATGTATCAGCTGTGATGGAAGACAGTGACCTATTGGTAACTTGAAGTCATGTGGTTAGGTATAGCAGGAACAGAAACTATACATAATATAGACTGGAAAGCAACTAAAACGAACCCATGTATCAAAGATCTCACATGGATGAAGAAAATACAGATAAACAAAGAAATATACCAATTCCATCTAAGAACAAAAAAAATGGTTGCTGTTCCATATAAATTACAAAATAGCTGGGAAGAAATTTTTGATGTTCCAATCCCGTGGCATAACGCTTTTGGATTAATACGCAAAACAACACCAGACTCAAAAATAAGAATATTTCAATTCAAATTATTATATAAAATACTGTCAACAAATAGAAATCTATACAAGTGGGGAATTCAATCTTCCCAACTCTGCAGATTTTGCTCTGAGGAGGCCGAATCTATAGATCATCTTTTTTGGTACTGTCCAAGCGATACTTGGAGACTTAAAATGTTATAGTCAGACAATTAATAATATGATAATTTTTTTAGCAAAAATATTTATCTTTAATTCCAAATTGGTGGAGTCATTGACAATCGAAAGGTTTCATAATTATGTGAAGCATCACAGTACAGTAGAAATACACATGGCAAATAGAATCCCAATATGGCTGTGGCTAAGAGATAGATGGACAATATTGAACTTAAATAAAGAGTTGATCGAATAAATAAATAATGATTGAGGAAAATATAAAATGTATAAGCTAGAGCTAAATGTTAAAATGTCAAATGTAATTGGTCTCAACTATTGGTCAGGTAAAGGTTAGGATGGGGGTAAAATATAGACAGCAATAATATAAAAAAATGTGGGATTGGAAATTATGCATATTTTAGAATGAAGACAATACCTGCGTGGAATACTTATGCTGATCCTTCCCATGAAAAAAACTAAAACAAACCCAACCTGTAATTCAATCATATAAACGAACAGGAAAAACTAAAATCCTGTCGGGTCCCCTATAGACTGTGATAATATCAAATACAGTGTCCTCAAAAAGGAACGTTTATTTTTTTGTTTAATATACAATGCAGTGCTTTGTAACATACCATGGGCCCAATTATAACGATCTAAGTGCACAGCGTGAAACGCATGGTGCAAGTGTGCTTTGGGCATGTCCAATCCACTTTTGCTAGTTTAATGGCAGAAAGAATGGTCAGTGCGCCTGGTTCATGGTTCAAAAGGGTTGTACTTAGTGTGTTCTTTAATTCATGGATGTGTTTTGGGCGTAACATGCAATAAACCAATCAGGGTTATTTTTTGCACCGGGGGCAAAATAGAGCCCAAAAAGTCAGCCTAAAATGCATCATTCATATTAAAGATGGATTAGAGCTTGCCCATTGACAAACACTGTAGAAATGCAACTCATCAAGTCATCATTGCAGTTCCTGTTCAAATTGTGGTATACTAAGCACTGTATAGTGTAGAAATTTATTTGCCCATCTAAACCGCTTTTTCAGATTTTCAAAACACAGAGAAATACATGTTTTGTAAGGTGGTCAAGACTTTTTTTTCTGTTTTCACTCTACACAAATTCTATATAATGCAGCTATGATTTAGGTTCACTTAAAGGTACAAAATGTAGTTTTCCAAAACAATAACAAAAAACATACTTTGCATTAAAAGCAAACATCTCTATACCTATATTATATATATTTCATAGTTGTGTACTTACATTATCCTAAATGTTTCCACCAACTTTCAAACACAGAGAAATTTGTAATATAATTCGAAGACACAGGATGTTTCATTTTGTCTTCCGTCAATGGCGTCATATAACCTTTGACTGCTCTAGTTGCTGTAAGTTCCAGGCCAAACATAACGTGAATAAAGTTATAATATTTTTAACAATACATTACTTTGTTAGTGAAAAGTTTTTCTGCCGGAGATGCTAGATTGGCAGGTTGTCATTGACGACGATAACAAAACCCATGATCCCACGCTACTTCCCAACGTCATCCATCTTTTGCTATTGTTTTGATTGAGAGACCCCTGGTGGCCAAACAACTACATATTGTACGTTTAATTATGCAAGAGCATTAATGA
This sequence comes from Umbra pygmaea, assembly GCA_016801145.1. Lineage (NCBI taxonomy): Eukaryota > Metazoa > Chordata > Actinopteri > Esociformes > Umbridae > Umbra > Umbra pygmaea. The sequence continues at coordinate 49,370 of JACXGM010001169.1, forward strand.
ACTATTGCAACTGTACAAGGCCAAAACCTTCACAAATATGTTAAAACAAAAATGTATTGATCACATATCAGAAAAAAATAATTTTAATAGTTTAAAAACATTTTTTTTTATAGTTTGAAAGAAGATTTACCTCATCTGATAGATGTCAAATGTAAAGTGATTTTATGATTACACATACCTTGTGGTATTCAAATGAGTATAGCTCGGTTCCATACAGGACATGAAACAACATATTCATCATGGGGAAATCCAGGTTCAATGCATTAAAAGGTTAAGTTGTATTTTACCCTTTTTAACAATGCAGTATTTTGTTGTTTCACACGCTGTACAAGTAGTCATAGGTACCAGAATTTTCTGAATCAATAAATATCTAGTCTAATTCCTATTTACATTTAATAATTTACAAAAACGCATCTGTACATTCAATAACAGAAAATAGCATCAACCTTAAAAAAGAACACATTTAATCTCTCTGTTGAATTGCCATTATTCAAATTAAATTCTAACCTCTATGTGTATAAATAAAAATTATTTACTTATATAAAGCCTTGTTCAGCACTATATTTCTGTAATAGATTGGTTAATACTGAAACGTCTGTGGTTCACAGCGTACATGTTCTTGAACTGCCCTCGCAGAGCGCAGAGTACGGTCTTCCTGAAGGTGCATGACAGGAAGTAGTAGATGATGGGATCAAGGCAGCTGTTGAGGGTCGACAAGAGCAGGGTTATCTCATTGAGGAAGTGGAGAGTCTGTTTAGTGTCCAGGGAACGGATGACATTCATCTGAGCCAGCACATATGGCACTCTGACCAGGTGATACGGCAGGAAGCACAGAGCGAAAATCACAGGTACCACAAATGTCCTCAGGATCACCCTTTTCTTCCTCTGCTGAGCATTGGCATCCCCATTGCCCAGTGTCATGCTCATTATTTTCATGATTATCTTTCGATAGAAGCAAAGGAAGAGGAGGAAAATGAAACAGAATAAGGCCACCACAATGAGATTGACCACACCACCCATGATGCCTTTTTGGTGGAAGTGGAAGCAGATCTTGTCACAGGGCTCCTGCTGGTCATTCCAGATGAAGAATAGCAACATGGTCAGGATCAGGACAGCCCACACAGAGAAAGATGCCCGGTGGCTCCACCTCACCTTGTGCATCCTCATCACCCAAACGGGCTTGATGATTTTGAGGTAGCGGTCCAGACTGATTAGGCTAAGGAAAAAGATGCTGGCATAAATGTTGATGTAGAAGAAGATGCCCAGCACCTTGCAGAGGATAATGGGGCCACGGATGTTGTGGTAGTAGACACGCAGCGGCAGACAGAGCACCAAGAGGAGGTCAGCCATGGCCAGGTGTTTCATGTACACAGCCATGGATGAGTTGGCATGTTTCCTCAGGTACAACACAAATATTGCCATGGTGTTGCTGACCAGGCCGATGAAGCTGATGATAGAGTAGAGGATGGGTAATGTGGGAGACAGGTAGCCATCCACAATGTCACAGCTTCTGTTTCCCTCACTGGAGTTGTAATTCCTCATCATCCCACTGACACACTCGCTCCAGTTCAATCTCACTGATCGAGACGGAATAATAGGGATGACTGAGACCTGCCACCTAGGAAAGGGCAGAATGATTAGATAAAACACATTTTATAAAGACTGTTCATACATGAATATGTTTGTTAACATTAGGAAACACATTTTATAAAGACTGTTCATACATGAATATGTTTATTAACATTAGGAAAACACATTTTATAAAGACTGTTCATACATGAATATGTTTGTTTACATTAGGAAAACACATTTTATAAAGACTGTTCATACATGAATATGTTTGTTAACATTAGGAAA
>JACXGM010001170.1:0-16938 GCA_016801145.1 Umbra pygmaea
CAATGATTATTGAAATGAATTAAAACAAGCGCTATTATTCTGAAAGGACAAATCAGAGTTTGTGTTGCCTAAATAAGATAGTCTTGCCAGGCGAACGTGTTTGGCCCCTGCTAGAACCATGCCTGAACCAATGGGCCGCTGATCTACATGCTAAATGGGCTGTATCTGTCAGAAAAAAAACCTAGCCTATACATGATATGTTTGACCAAGTTGTTCTGGGCCAGCAGCCCAGTGTCAATAAAAAAAAAAATGGGACGCCGATCTTGGCCTTATCGACTGGTTCATGGGCCGGACAATTAAAAAATATATATATATATTTTTTTTTTGTTGGCAATTGGGTCGGCCCAAAATTCGCGTCGGCCCACCGGGAAAGTGCCCGGTATGCCAGATGGCCAGTCCGCCCCTGGGTTCAGTGAATTGTTGTACCAGCAATCATTGATGATTGTGCATCGCAACTACCCCATATTGCAAGTTACATTTCAGAATTACGAATTTATTGTAAAATTAATTGTGTTTTAGCAAATGAGAAAAACTGTAAATAAGTGAGTAATATATGTTTTCATGTCATACGTGTTTTTTTATCAAAAATTGAAGCTCCAAATCCTCTTTTTTTCCACTCAATGGCCTTTGTGCAATATCATGGCCTTTGTGCCCTCAAACATCTTCTGACACCAAAGGCCAAATGGCCTTGCCCCTAAAATGACCAAATTCCAAGCCTGGTGTTGACCCTTCTTTTTCAAGACCTCTGCAATCCGCCCTAGCATGCTGCAAATTAACATCTGGGTCACGTCCAGACTGATGGCAGCCCATTCTCGAACGATTCATGCTTGGAGTTTGTCAGAATTTGTCGGTTTTTGTTTGTCTTTTGAGGTTTGACCACAAGTTCTCAATGGGATTAAAATCGGGGGAGTTCCCTGGCCATGGAACCAAAATTTCAATGCTTTGTTCCCAAAAAAATTTAGTTATCACTTTTGCCTTATGGGAAAAGGCATTAGTCATCTAAACTGTTCTTGGAAGGTTGGGAGAAGTTGCTTTTGGAAGATATATTGGTACCATTCTTTATTCTTGGCTGTGTTCTTAGGCAAAATTGTGAGTGAGCCCACTCCCTTGGCTGAGAAGCAACCCCACACATGAATGGTCTTAAGTTGCTTTACTGTTGGCATGAAACAGGACTGATGGTAGCGCTCACCTTGTCTTCTCCAGAGAAGGTGTTTTAATGATGGCCCAAAAAATCTGAAAGGGCATTCATCAGAGAAAATTACTTTACCCCAGTCCTCAGCAGTCCAATCCCTGTACATTTGCAAAATATATCAGTCTGTCCCTGATGTTTTTCCTGGAGAGAAGTGACTTCTTTGCTGCCCTTCTTGAGACCAGGCCTTCCTGTAAAGGTCTTCGCCTCACTGTGCATGCAGATACACTCGCACCTGCGTGTGTATCTGCTGCTATTCCTTAGCAAGCTCTGCACTGGTGGTGCTCCGATGAATCAAAGTTAAGAGACGGTCCTGGCCCTTGCTGAACTATCTTGGGCACCCTGACACCTTCTTCACAACAATTGAACCTCTTTCCTTGAAGTTTCTGATGATCCGATAAATAATTGATTTAGGTGCAATCTTACTAGCAGCAAAATCCTTGCCTGTGAACCCCTGTTTGTGCATAGCAATGATGATGGCATGTGTTTCCTTGCATGGTTGACAGAAAAATAACTATTATTTCAAGCACCACCCTCCCTTTAAAGCTTCCAGTCTGTTATTCTAACTCAATCAGCATGACAGAGTGATCTCCAGCATCGTCAAGTCTCTCATCTTCTCAAAACCTTTGACAATGACTGTATATTTAAAAGAACAGTTTCTTTCATTTTGAGATGATAACAAAGTTCTATGGTACAATACTTAAATGTTCCCATAATTCACTCAATAACATTCACTAATTCATCATTAATATTACAGCTCATGCCTAAAGGTGCTTCGCAAATGTTTCTCAGGTAAATATGTGAAATGCACCATCAACATGCTCTTTTAATAATATTCAGGAATTATGTTTTATGTTCCTGTCAATAATAATAAAAAGAATATGTAAAATGTAAATTATATTCTAATGTCCATGAGGACTGGATGAATTTAGCATGTTCCTACATACCATGGTCATTCAAATATTTAATGTAAATAAAATGTTTTCCAACCTATTTACACAAGCTATTGTTTTTCTGTATAATTGGATGACAAATTATAAAAACTATTCCATAATTAATAAAGTAGAAAACAATAATAATGTATTTCTCATTTATAACTACGGTTTGTGAAGTTTAATTATGTGGTTCTGGATTTCAGGCTAATTCAGCTATGGAACAACAAGCCTATTCCAGTTTATGGCAGAAGCAGTGATGGCTGCTGGTCTTTCAAAGAGGGGAAGCTCATTTTCAGCCTACATCATAAAAATTGTGAATTTGTATGTAAATTCTGCCCTACGTTCCTTGTCAATAAAATGCTCTGTGATCCTGTCGTACCAACTAGGCTTCTTTTCCAGTGACTTGACCAGTGTCCTCTCAATGGCCAGCAGAGTTAGGCTGCTTAAACGGCCTTGGCCTATTGTGTTACAGGTGTAGGACTTGAGCTGCTTTAAACAGGAGAAGCTCCTTTCTAGTTGTGCAGATGTAGCTCCAATTGTTGCCACTAATGATAACAGTTTGTAAAGCTGAGGCATTGCACTGTCCAACTCCATGTCTTTAAGGAACACCAAGTAATCACACAGCTTTCGCCTGTTACCATGGAAGTCCTGATCTGAATACAGGGCTTGAAGTTCAGACCTCAGTCACACTGAATCAATACCTTCTGTATAAATGAATGAATGATTGAACAATCTAACGAAACGGTATTAAACTCAAAGGAGGAAAGGTGGGAATGAGGTTAAACTGAAACAAGGAATGTGGGGCATAACTGAATGAAATGTTCTGTATGATGAAAATTGGCTAGCAATTTTGCCAACTTTGTCTTTCGACGACACTTGCAAAATCCGCAACAGAACTGAGCTCAATTACCTTTGGTGACTTTTTATAGTACAAAATCGCTGTCAATCAAAAGAAGATGCAGTCATTAAATAGACCCTTTAATCATCACGCAGAAGCCCAGAGTCCAAGTAAGCCCAATCCTCCATTCACCCCCAGAGATGCTGAGCGTCCGTGGGCGGGACATAATCCCAGCATTCATTTAATGAATGTATAGTTTCAAAGCACTGAAAGAAACTGTTCAAATCAGCCCCATTGGACCAGCCCCAAGTCCATGGATGCCAGGCTTCAACAGAGAAATGCACTGTGACGCTACGGGAATGTATGAGAAGGAAATCGAGTCAGTCGACCTGTTTTATGTAGCTGATTCTGAACTAACTCGTCTTCGAGATGAACATGTTCTAACACATGTTTCGTCAATAAAATGGTAACACAATAGTACATATTTGACCATTAATTGTTTGACATTTTAGGGGAAGGCTAGCTTTCCTTGCAGTCTTAAAGAAATTGCACCTGGACAGACAAAAAAACGGTTGATTGTGTATATACAGCAAAGCTTGGTGCACAGACGCGGTCATTACTGAGAGCCACTGCTCTGAAATCTGGAGTTTCTAATGAGCAAGTGTAGGCCTTTCAATCTATAGATATACCCTGGGAATATACTTTTACTGTTATTATTGCAGGCTACATTCCTCTGGATGCTAATGCTAGCAATGAAAGAACTGCAGACTGCTATTAGTGGATGGAGCCTTGATTGCTGCAGAGGATTTTAATCAATCGAATTGTACTTGTATTTGTACCAATTGTATTTTTACCAAATTCCACCAAATCATCTGCTGCTCCACCAGAGGAGACAAAACATTGGATCATGTCTATACAAACATTGCTGATGCTTACAAAGCCACCCTCCTTACCCACCTAGAAGAGTCTAAACACCAGTGTTGTAGTCAAGACCACCTAACCCGAGACCAACACAAGACCAAGACCAGAGTGTATCGAGACCGAGACAATACCAATACTTTTAGGGTCCGAGACCAAGCCGAAACCAAGACAGAGGGAGGGCGAGACCAAGTCAAGACCAAGACCAGCGCCCCACACTACACGACACAATAAAATGTGAAACATGATCAAACAGCTTCTCAAATTGATCTGAAAGATCCACATTTCTATAAAAACACTGATATTAAACACTGAAAGCTGAAATAAACTTAACCATCTTTATGCAATACTCCTGGGTGACTTCCATTATTTAGTACAGAATGTAAAACAATTATTCATTGTTCATCACTAGTCTTCACTTTTCTCCACCTTTTATAAACATTACATAAAAGTTATGTTGTTTTTAAACCAACAACAATCCTTTTTTTTCAAAACCACATAGCTAAATTTGTAAAAAAATGCCAAACATTCAACATTTAAAATGCAGAAAAGCTGTGTATTGTAATGACTACAGTAATTCTATGTGAAATGTTGATGTTTAGGAACAACCATTGTAAGTAAGAGTCTTTTATAGCTTTTATAATCAAAGCAACAAAAGATATCTACAAAGAGGGCAGAAAGTCAGTGGCCTAACTGCATGTGATATAGAAAAGTACAAATTGATTTAATTAGGAGCAGTTTCATCAAAAAGTAAACACAATATAAATCAATGGTATTTTGGCTATCACATTTTTTAAATAGGTAAACAAGGAAGTAAAATGTTTGATATGGTATGAGCCAGAGAGTGTGTGTTGGTAAAAAGTAATATATTTGATCTGTAACTGTGAATTGGAACTTAAAAATTAGCTCTCTGAAAGTAATGTGCCATTCGCTATACAATAACCTATTTAATTTAGTCATTTTCTCATATAAGTTGAGGCGCATTACTCAGTCTCCACTCTCTGCTCATAATTTGGGTTAGCTCTCTCACCCCAACGATGTGGCATCACCTCGGCGCGTAGCTTTAATGTCGGGAGCTGTATGCAGCTGACATTAGCTAAGGTCGATGTATCTTAATATTAGCTACACACGCGCAGCAATTTATCTACATTACTCATTGATCAAATAAGACTATGGTGGGACAAAAATTCGCTTTGGAGCAGGAGCATCGATAAGAGGACTCGTTAGCGTCGAGGGCATACAATATCGTTGGTTCATAAAACTTAGAACCCAGAGCCGTATATAAAGTCGGCTTTATATATATGGCTCTGTTAGAACCGGTTCTCGAGTGGAACCCGTTTTCAATCCGCATCCGAGGCAGACTGTTAACGTTAGCTAGCCAGCTTTGCTAACATCACTCTTACACATAGCTTACCTTTCTTTTTATGCTTCCTTTCTAAGTGACGATAAAAGTTTGAAGTAGTCCCCACCGTCTCTGAAATCGAAGCACTGCAGTATTTACATGAAGCTGTATGCTTTCTTCTGGATGTTGTTTTACAAATATATTCTTTATGATTTTTGTAGCCGAATTATATTACTGAAGATTTTGCAGACATCTTCTCCCGCTCCCAGACAAATACAGCTCACTTTCTTGGGAGTGCGAGTGAAAAGGGGCGGGGATGTGTGACAGCGGTAACAAAAATACATAAATAGCCATGAGTCACGGTATTGCTTGGATTTTAATCAGTACATTTTACATCAAATAAAAGCAAAGATGTTAACAAAAAAATAGACGATATGCTGGCAATTTAGTGATATTTGCACAGTTATGGTCTTGACTGGTCTTGAAAAAAAGTTCAGAGTCCTCAATGTCCGAGACAAGACGAGACCGAGACCATTAAAAAGTGGTCTCGAGACCAAGACCGGTCTCGAGTACTACAACACTGCTAAACACCTCTTATTGTTCCTACTCCCTAAATACACCACCCTCATCAAGCATGTCACACCGTCAGTGAGAACAGCTAAAGTGTATCCAGAGGGGTCTGCAGTCTGCAGAAGTGTCTGCAGCAGTGCATTGACATTACTTGAAGCTGGGTTTCTTTCCTGGTGATGCTCTGCCAGAACTGTACTGCAGCCACCTTCAGTTCCAGCCTCTTTCAGGGAAAAATAGCATGGTACTGCCACCACAATACTTGAAAATAAAGAGAATCAACAACATTGCATTCAATCAAAACTCCAGCAATGTAAGGGTAACTCAAGGTTCCCAGCGATCAGAGTTGCCTGAATTTTAGGGCTTCCATTTATTGAGTGATTGAGTTTACTTTGTGTTGGAATATGTGGGTCTGGTACACATACACATGATTTAGTGGATGAGTTGTCTATACATCTCTATGCTTACCTTCACCTGGGACTCTAGGACAGGTGTTGGTGATTGTTTGTTACTTGATTTGACCAAGAGTCTTTACATCTAACTTAAACAAGTGCTTCTTGTCGAGTATTGTTCTTCTGTTTCGTATGTTACGCCGGTATCTAGTTCTAGACCTGTGCCTTTTGTTATACGTTTACTTATTCGAATTATAAGAATAAACCCTGTTATTCTGCAACTGCCTCCAACCTCTTTATCTGTGACAGAATACTCTACCCTTTTATATGGAGACAGCAAAAGACCATGGTTTCCCCGAAGCATTAGGAGAATGGGTTTGCCTGCTCCAGCAACATCATAATCAGCTGGCCAATCTGGAAACCGCGATGGAGGAGGTTCTTCGACGTCTCCGGAATATGGATGGCGCAGGCTCACCCATCACATCCAGGGCTCCAGCGGAGGTGCCTTTACCCTCCCAAAGATTATCTACAGCGGACCTCAACAAATCGCGTCCGGAACGGTATGATGGGCACCCTGGAAAATGAAGAGGTTTTATTCTCCAGTGTGACCTGTATTTTACTCACTGAGCGGGATGGCAAACGACGGAACATGCCAAGGTGGATACTGTTGTCTCACTACTCACTGGTAAGGCCCTGGAGTGGGCTACCGCCATAGGAGGGAGAGGGACCAGAGACCGAGGACTACATTGACTTGTTTCGAGCGGTGTTCGACCACCCGGCTATTGACTGGGAGAGCGGGGATCGCATATTGCATGTGCCTCAGGGGAGACGTACGGCGTCAGAGTACGCTTTGGAATTTTGCACCCTGGCCTTTGGTAGTAGGTGAAATGAGGTTATTTCGAGAACAGTTAAGGAAGGAAGTGAAGGTGGAGTTACAAGGGTGCAACGTTGGACCAGCTCATTAGAATGGCTATTAAATTGGATGGATTGTTGCTGGCCAGAAGAGGGCCCGCCATGCGCAACAAACGCGTTGGACAGCTTCAACAAGGAAGAGCCAATGGAGGTTGGCTCTACCCATCTGACAGCGGAGGAGAGAAGATGGTTTCGGCTGGGATTATGTCTCTATTGTGGAGAGGAGGGACATGTTCTGGCGAGATGCCTGAAAATAAAGGGCACTTCCCAACAGTCAAGGAGACCGTCTCCCTCCTACCTTGGGGTAAGACTATACATTTTTGGTCTCCATATTAATCATAATGTTTTATCTGTGAACAACAATCTGCCTAATGATCCTGCGCCTAGACCTTTATCAGTCCTGATCGATTCCGGAGCCGCAGGCAATTTTATAGATGAGATTTCATTACATCACCACCGTCATTACATCACCATCTCAACCTATAGTACTAGGGATGCCCTGGCTAGCCATGCATGACTCAAAGATATCATGGTGACAGAGATAGAAGTTGAGTTGGTCGGAGGACTGTCAAGAGAAATGTTTCCCTGGGTGGATTAACTCCACGTTGATAGACCTCAAGGCTATAGTTCCCTCAGAATACCAAGTATTTTTGGAAGTTTTTTGTAAATCAAAGGCCACCTGTCTACCACCTCACAGGTCCAGTGATTCTGCGATCAGATTACATCAGGGTGCTAAGTTGCTGAGAAGTCATGTGTATCCTCTATCCTATATAGAAACTGCGGCTATGGAAACGTACATTCAGGAGGCCCAGGCGCACGGTCACATTCGTCCATCTACCTCTGCAGTATCATCCAGCTTTTTTTCATCAAGAAAAAAGATGGTGGACTTCGACCCTGCATCAACTATCGTGCTGTCAACGACATCACGGTGAAGTATAAGTATCCTTTACCCATCATTCACACTGCTGTAGAACAAATGCATGGAACGAAACTATTCACAATACTCGACTTATGCAGTGCATATAATCTAGTACGCATAAAGAAAGGGGACGAATGGAACACTACATTCAGTACAACATCTGGTCACTACAAGTACCTAGTAATGCCATATGGGTTAACCAACCCACCATCCGTTTTTCAAGCATTTATTAATGATGTGTTTAGGGATCTGCTTGGCCATTTTGTCATGGCTTACATCGATGAAATACTCATCTACTCACCCAGCTACGAGGTACATGTACAACACGTTAGGTTCTGACTAGACTACTCAGCCACAGCCTACACGTCAAAGCCGAGAAGTGTGTCTTCCATGTCCCATCTGTCTCTTTCCTGGGGTACAGAATCACTGACAGTGGAGTAGAGATGGAGTTGGACAAGGTGGGAGCCATAAGATCCTGGCTCGTTCCTACTACCTTGAAACAGCTACAGGGCTTCTTAGGGTTTGCCAACATTTACCAACGTTTCATTCGCTCCTTCAGCACAATAGCCTCAACGTTGACTGCCTTGCTGAAGGGAGGGGTCCATCGTCTCAAGTGGTCTGAGGAAGCAGAGAGAGCGTTGAAAATGCTGAAGGAGAGGTTCACATCCAGATCCGGAACTCCCTTTTGTAGTGGAGGTGGATGCATCTGAAGTGGGCCTGGGCACAGTGCTGTCCCATCGGCAAGGTAACCCCCCCAAACTCTACCCTTGTGCCTTCTTCTCTAGGAAGCTCATTTCAGGCGAACGCAATTAAGATGTGGGGGATCAAGAGCTTCTGGCGGTAGTAGAGGCGGACCACCGCAATTTGTAGTACTTGAAGGCTGCTAATCGACTCAACACTCGGCAAGCCAGGTGGGCCATGTTTCTTATCCGATTTCACTATATTCTATCATATTGCCCTGGTTCCAAGAATGGGAAGGTGGACGTGCTATCACGCATGTATGACACAGAGGAAAGGGGGTTACAGAATCCTCAGTCATCGTCCCCGAACGCATCCTTGCTTTAATACAGTGGGAGGTGGATGTAGAAATCCAAAGAGGCCTGGCACGGGAGCCGGCTCCACCTAACTGTCCCCAGAACCTCATCTTTCTTCCAACAGATATTTGAGACTACATTCTAGTGTGGGCACACACGTCCCTGACGTCAGGACATCCCGGAATCAACTGCATCAGAATAATCAAGGGAAAGTACTGGTGGCCTACTCTGGCACAAGACGTCAGAAAGTAAATTATCTCCTGTTCTGTATGTGCGCAGAGTACACCACCACGTCACCTGCCCTTCGGTAAGCTCCACCCATTACCCATAACCCAACGTCACTGGTCTCATCGGTGTGCTGATTTTATCACTGACTTGCCACCTTCTAAGGGGAATACCGCTATTCTCCAAGCATGCAAACTTATTCCTCTACCTGGTGTTCCCACAGCACTAGAGACGGCGGAAGCGTTTTTTCCTATGTCTTTAGGAACTATGGGATACCGGAGGACATAGTCACCAACCGAGGGCTCCAATTCACGTTGCAGGTATGGAGCTCTTTCATGGAGCGTCTGGAAGTGTCTGTGAGTCTCAAAACAGGTTACCGCCCCCAATCCAATGGGCAGGTGGAAAGGGTAAACCAAGAGATAGGCAGGTTCCTAAGGTCCTATTGTAGCAACAGCCAGGGGGACTGGGCTGACATTCTACCATGGGATGAATACGCTCAGAACTCTCTCAGACACACTTCAACCGACCTCACACCTTTTCAGTGCATTTTAGGTTACCAACCTGCTCTAGCTCCTTGGCACCCCAGCACATCCCAGATCCCAGTGGTGGCGGTTTGGTTCCAGAGAGTGGAAGCCCTGTGGACAGCGGCACACACACGCCTTCAGAGGGCGGTCAATAGATACAAGACCCAGGCCGACAAGCACAGGAGGGAGACCCCTACATACCAGCCAGGCGACCAAGTATGGGTATCGACACGGGACATGTTGCTTCAGACTCCATGTAGGAAGCTCTCTTTGCCCTTTTCCTATCATGCGTAAAGTAAACAACGTTACATATACCATCCGTTTACCTACCCATATGAAGATTTCTCCCTCCTTCCATGTCTCCCTTCTCAGGCCAGCAGGGGGACTGAGGGGCACGCCGCCGCCTCCTTTGATGGTAGATGGTGAGGAGGCATACGCCGTGTGTCGGCTGTTGGACTCCAGACGCCGGGAGGGGTGCTTGCAATATCTGGTGGAGTCGGAGGAGTACGGCCTGGAGGAAAGTAGCTGGGTTCCGGTTGACGACATCCTGGACCCCTCCCTATGCCGGGAATTCCATGCCAGCCATCCTCTGTAGCCGGGTCCTTGTCCTTGGGGGCGTCCTTGCTCTCGTCCTCTCTCAGCGCCTGGGGTCGCTTCTCTGGGGGGGATACTGTAAGGGTAACTCAGGGTTCCCAGCGATCAGAGTCACCTGAATATTAGAACTTCCATGTATTGAGTTGTTATTTGTTTGAATATGGAGTTATTGTTTATATTAGGAAATTACGTACTGGAGTATTGTTATTCAGTGTTTACTTTGTGTTGAGATATGTGGGTCTGGTACACATACACGTGTTTTAGTGGACAAGTTGTCTATACATCTCTATGCCTACCTTCACCTAGGACAGGTGTTGGTGATTATGTTTGTTACTTGATTTGACCTAGATTTTTTATACCTCACTTAAACAAGTGCTCCTTGTCGAGTATTGTTCTTCTGTTTCGTATGTTACGCCGGTATCCAGTTCTAGACCTATGCCTTTTGTTATACGTTTACTTACATTTCAGGCTTCAAACATAAAGATATAAAACTGTAATTTTTGTGAAGAAGCAACAACAAGTGGGACACAGTCATTAAGTGGAACAAAATTGATTGGATATTTCAAACTTTTTTAACAAATAAAAAACAGACAAATTGGAAGAGCAAAATTAGTCAGCCCCTTTACTTTTAGTGCAGCATACTCTCTCCAGAAGTTCAGTGAGGATCTCTGAATGATCCAATGTTGACCTAAATGACTAATGATGATAAATAGAATCCACCTGTGTGTAATCAAGTCTCTATATAAATGCACCTGCTCTGTGAAAGTCTCAGAGGTCCATTGAAAGCACAGAGAGCATCATGAAGAACAAGGAACACACCAGGCAGGTCCGAGATACTGTTGTGGAGAAGTTTAAAGCTGGATATGGATACAGAAAGATTTCTCAAGCTTTAAACATCCCAAAGAGCACATTGCAAGCGATAAGATTGAAATGGAAGGAGTATCAGACCAATGCAAATCCACCAAGACCCGGCCGTCCCTCTAAACCTTCAGCTCATACAAGGAGAAGACTGATCAGAGATGCAGCCAAGAGGCCCATGATCACTCTAGATGAACTGCAGAGATCTACAGCTGAGGTGGGCGGGTCTGTCCATAAAAAGTGTAGTTTAAAGTTTGCCACAAGCCACCTGGGAGACACACCAAACATGTGGAACAAGGTGCTCTGTTCAGATGAAACCAAAATCGAACTTTTTGGCAACAATGCAAAACGTTATGCTTGGCGTAAAAGCAACACAGCTCATCACCCTGAACACACCATCCCCACTGTCAAACATGGTGGTGGCAGCATCATGGTTTGGGCCTGCTTTTCTTCAGCAGGGACAGGGAAGATGGCTAAAATTGATGGTAAGATGGATGGAGCCAAATACAGGACCATTCTGGAAGAAAACCTGATGGAGTCTGCGAAAGACCTGAGACTGGGATGGAGATTTGTCTTCCAACAAGACAATGATCCAAAACATAAAGCAAAATCTACAATGGCATGGTTCACAAATAAACATATCCAGGTGTTTGAATGGCAAAGTCAAAGTCCAGACCTTAATTCAATCGAGAATCTGTGGAAAGAACTGAAAACTGCTGTTCACAAACACTCTCCATCCAACCTCAGTGAGCTCAAGCTGTTTTGCAAGGAAGGATGGGCAAACATTTCAGTCTCGTGATGTGCAAAACTGATAGAGACATACCCCAAGCAACTTACAGCTGTAATCGCAGCAAAAGGTAGCGCTACAAAGTACAATTTTTCAGTTTTTTATTTGTTAAAAAAGTTTGAAATATTCAATAAATTTCGTTCCACTTCATGATTGTGTCCCACTTGTTGTTGATTCTTCACAAAAAATTACAGCTTCATATCTTTATGTTTGAAGCCTGATATGTGGCAAAAGGTTGAAAAGTTCAAGGGGGCCGAATACTTTCGCAAGCCACTGTAATACCACATATATATATGGAAGAAAATATTATTTCCTTATACAGAACTTTTAAGTATACTTTGCTTATACTGACAAGTATTCAGAAAAGTCTAAGTATATTTGGCCTATACTTGTACTTAAAACTTTTAATCAAGATCTTGATTTATCAACCCATGGAGGTCTGGATATAGAGTCCCACTCAAAATCAGAGTGGAAAAGCACACTACAGGCTGATCCATCTAATCCATGTAATGTCCTTAAAACAAGTCAAAATTAGGCTCAGTAGTGTGTGTGGCTTCCACGTGCCCGTATGAACTCCCTACATCGCCTGGGCATGCTCCTGATGAGGTGGCGGATGGTCTCCTGAGGGATATCCTCCCAGACCTGGACTTAAGCATCCGCCAACTCATGGATAGTCTGTGGTGCAATGTGGCGTTGGTGGATGGAGCGAAACTTGTGCTCAATTGGATCCAGGTCTGGGGAACGGGCGGACCAGTCCATAGCATCAATGCCTTCCTCTTGCAGGAACTGTAAGCACAACCCCCACCTGTGGATGTCGGGCCCTCATAGCACCCTCATGGAGTCTGTTTCTGACCGTGTTAGTGGACACATGCACATTTGTGGCCTGCTCCTCCTTGCACAAAGGCAGAGGTAGCGGTCCTGCTGTTGGGTTGTTGCCCTCCTACGGCCTCTTCCACGTCTCCTGATGTACTTGCCTGTCTCCTGGTAGCGCCTCCATGCTCTGGACACTACGCTGACAGACACAGCAAACCTTCTTGCCACAGCTCGCATTGATGTGCCATCCTGGATGAGCTGCACTACCTGAGCCACTTGTGTGGGTTGTAGACTCCGTCTTATGCTACCACTAGAGTGAAAGCACCCCAGCATTCAAAAGGGACCAAAACATCAGCCAGGAAGCAGGACTGAGAAGTGGTCTGTGGTCACCACCTGCAGAACCACTCCTTTATTGGGGGTGTCTTGCTAATTGCCTATAATATCCACCTGTTGTCTGTTCCATTTGCACAACAGCATGTGAAATTGATTGTCCACTCAGGAAGCAACACTGATTGACAGTGTGATTTCACAGAAGTGTGATTGACTTGGAGTTACATTGTGTTGTTTAAGTGTTCCCTTTATTTTTTTGAGCAGTGTATCATTTTGTTAAATATATCTCTGATAAATGTATAAAAAGTAGACTGAAAGCCTACTCTCTTATTCTTAGTTTAAAAGAAATATACTAATAGTACACTTGAATAAACTTTTTTTTCGTAAGGGAATTGTCATGGACCTGAGGTGAAATTTGCAATTCAACAATACTCGGATCCTGCTGAGACATGGTGCGCATAAAGTCATGTAGGCTATATATCCATGAGGCTTTAGAACTTTATTACAGTGTGACAATAGAATGTTTAAATGTTAGAGAATTTGGTAAATAACTGATAGACCCTCTGATAACTCACATTCTAAAATAAGGATGGAAAAAGTGAACTATAGCCTGTCTAAGTGTGTCTTAGCTGTCTATAGAGTAGCTCTCTGACACAGCACTCATCAACTTGCTATCAAAGTTCAAGTAGCTAAATTAGTAAATTACCTAGCTACAGTACTGCACATACAACAACTGTAAAATGTTTGGTTGTTATCTGCAATCAACCTCAGCACTGGGAATTAACACTTGTTTCAAACAGGAACCAGCTTGCTACATGAATGAGAGTGGTCCGTTTCTAATTTGCTTACTTTCGCTTAGCTACCTAAGAAACTAAGTATCTAGCTCATTCAAACACATCTTACCATCCAGTTTATTGCTCCACCTTAGAAAAAACTCATGCACAAGCAGATTCTGTTTTAGCCACACATACCAGTAACGTCAAAAATGATTATGATTAGTTTAGGCAAATACCCTATCAAAACAAGTTTGGTATCATCTTGCTTTGAGCTTTTTTATCTTGCCTTGGCTTGCCTGTGCACTCTGAGGTTTCCAGAGTGCACAGTTCGTTAAGCATGTTGCTTTGATTTATTTTCACAATAAAAAGTGGAGGGGACAGAAATTATATAAAAATATGGAGGGGACATATCCCCCCATTCCTAGTGAAAGTTCTGCCCATGCACATGTCCCATGGGCATATTCTCTCATCTCAGCTGCAGATCTCTCCAGCTCCTTTAGAGTTACCATTGGCCTCTTGGTTGCTTCTCTAACTAAAGCCATAGTTGTGGTTGTTGCATATTCTTTACATTTTTTATAATGGATTTACGTAGCACGGCGTTCATGGTTCGACTGGTCGAGTCTATTTTCCGAAGATGGCGCCTGGCTGTATACACGAACGGTACTCTCTTTTAAACTATATTTTTTATAAACTGTCTATACACTTACAAAGTTCTCAATGCTTTGGTTTTCATGTAGGGACGCTCATTATGCAACCACGGAAGTGTGGTGCTATTTTGAGCCTTGTTAGTGGTATAAATAAAATGTATTTTTACTTCATCCATGCCCTCACAACTAGCGTTATATCAGTTCACACTAAAACTGGGGACATTCGACTAGCATGAAAACGTATCCCAGAGAATGGTCTACTCGGTACCAATGTGTTATTAATCCCTAGGTTCATTTTGTGCCTGAGTTGTCCTTTAACTAACCTCCAAATGAGCTTCAATCTCATACAGTGATCCTTCCGAGGCCTCCAACTGCTCTAGTAAAACTAAATGCATGCTGTTCAACTGATTGCTTCCCACACCTGCCTACTAAATAGCATCACCACTCTGGATGGGTCTGAACTACATATAAAGACACCTACAAATATCTAAGTATCTGGTTATACTGTGCACTCTCCAGTGACTTAACAGATGCAGATCCATTGTAATAACTCTGCCTCTAATGTTGAAAGAAGGTGTGTTAATAATAGTCATGTAACCCTATTCTACACAAATAATCCTGTCAGCTCCATAGGAATAGTAACCCCATATACTGTATGCTTTATTGTCAGTAGTAAACTTGTCCCCATTCCTTTGAATCACACAGGGTTTGCACCCCTGTTGCCAAGGGGCATGTGTATTCCAAGGATGAAATCTTAGACTGCTACACCAAACTCTGGTATTCAATTATGTATCTTATTTTCAAATGAGTAATCTTTTGTTAAAATGTTTGTTCTCCAGACATACAGTACAAGTATGTGGACATCATGCCATTATCCTTACATTTCTGGTTTAGATAAAGGGCTGTCAAAAACCAAGTTTGTTATCGAGAGATTTGCAGAAAGCCACTGTTCTAATGTTTTCATTTCTTTTTATCATACATTTTGTCATCCTTTGGCCAAAACAATCTCACAAAGAGCAGAAATTACAGTCAGTATACAGTGATTGATGAAAATATTTTTTTTTTTAAACACAATAATAATAAATACTAAGACCTCTGTCACTTCATATCACTGCCCATTCTACCTTCAGGCTATGCTCAAATGCTACTGTATACTGCAACGTTAGTTCTCCTCATGTCTGATTGCCCTCCTGCACCTACCCAAAGTTTTTTACCTCTGTTTTTGTATATAACATTTATTTAACCAGGTGGGCACATTTGCAACGGCGACCTGGCCAAGATAAAGCACAAAAAATAAAAAATAAACAGGGGTACAGATACAAATATAAGTATATGTACATTTAGTGCAAATTATGACGAAATTAGAGAGATGGATCAATTGATATGCAAGGTGGCACAGTAATAACAATGGAATATTTAACCCTTAAGCATAACAGTGCAAATGAATATTTGTGCAAATGACATACAATAAATAACATACTGTGCATAACTAAGGCACTAGGTCATAAATGGACAAAGGAAGTGTGCGTGTAAACGTGGAGGATCACCATGTACAGTGATCAGGTAGAAGTATGGACTTTTGGCATGACTAGAGTGATGTACATATACCTTCTTGAGCGCAGGTTGCGGGTGGGTAAGGCAATGGTGAGAAGAGGGTTTATGTACAGAGGGGTTTTGCGTAGAAGTGACTTTTAGATGAGTTGATACCAGTGGGTCAGGCGTCAAGTATGTATTGAGGACCAGCCCACTGGTACAAAGGTAGGTCACAGTGGTAAGTGTTAAATGGTCCATTGCTGACAACTGGTAGCTGAGCCTCTTTAGCAATCGACATTGAGAATACATCTTTGTGGTTAAAAAGACGTTGAATAGATGTCTTTCAAGTTATTTTGCTCAGTATGAATTCAGTACACTCCATGAACATGTCTGAAACAGTACCTTTTCTCAAATAACACCACAGCATCCCAACCTTAAATTACTATTTATTTTCATTAGAAATGCCTTTGGTTCTACCTAGTTTATTAAATGAAATTGTGCTCACTATGACTCAGTAATGTTGGTTGTCCCACCTACTGTAGGTGTTTTAAATACAATTAACTGAATTCACGGCCAGGCACCACCCTCTAATAGGTCCCTTTTTTCCTTAAGTCTTATGAGGATGAAACATTACCAGTTGAAAGTACCACAAATGCAATATATTTTTGTATTACAAGTATTAATTATTTTCACATGAACTATATGCGATTTTGAGAAAATGGCCGATAAAGATATGCTAATGCAACTAAAACATTCATTTCCACTCATCTTTCAGCACAAATCATAATGACTACAAAATATATAG
>JACXGM010001170.1:17038-27277 GCA_016801145.1 Umbra pygmaea
TATATATATATATATATATATATATATATATATATATATATATATATATATATATTAGTTAAATTCATTATATGTGTATTTTCATTTCATTCAGTCTCCCTATTATATCTGGTGCCATGTATTGAAGTTCTATGTTAGGTGTTATAATAATGTACATGTCACTTTAAGATAGTGTGACACCTCTCTTTAGTTTGGCCATTGCTAGGTTAGGGTTAGGTAAGGCTAGTGTCTTGTAGATCTGATTGATGATTGCGTTTAGCCGTGATTGATTAGTGAGTTAGCTTTATGTATAATGCTGGCCAAACTAGAGAGAGGTGTTGGGCATTGATATTCTGTTGCTGTGGTTTCTGTTTAGAGTGTATGATGTATATTCACTCAGAAGTAAGTACACTTTATAGTATGTGTAATCATTATAATATGTATATGATAATTAAAGTTATGGGCATACGCTCAGTAGTTTTCTGACTCTTTCTATGCCTCAGTCAAGAGCATAGTTATTTGAGAAACTATATACGTTGTGCAACTTGCTATCTCCTGTCAGAGCTTGATGCGGTACATACTGGTGCAGTCATTATTAAAGTCTACATTCATCTGCCACCTGCCTTCGGTCTTCCTCCTTCTCTGCACCACATATTTCGTGACACAAAACTATAGGTTTGCTAGGTTCTATTGACGGAGTGTTGAAAAAATGATAAAAATCTACTATTTCTATAAATTATTTTTGATTTATTTGTGCATATTATGAAAGTATACAAGTTAAAGTTGCAAACTATCCCAATATCTGAAAGTAGACGGATGCAAAATCATTAAATTTATGGTGATGTCTGGCCTTAATTAGCTTGGATGATAGTGCTTACCAAATTACATCAATGTAATAATGTAAAATATGGACGACTGAGTTTTTAACAGGTACCTTGTCTCCAGTCATCATTTTGTACTTCCCAATTTTGTGAAAAACTTCAGAAGTTTAGAAACTCACAGCATAATGGGACCATCTTTAGGCTTGATTACATATACAGTAGTATGTCGTAATACAATTAAGTATTTAAATTAGGCCTATTTCTAATTCCAATGTAAATTTACTCAACCAGTTATGGTTTACTTTCAAGGTAACAAGGTTTGATGCTTTTATAAGATTTGCATTACAGTTCCCCGAAATATAAACAAATTAAACCGATCTAGATTTAAGGGTTTTTCACAGTTTCTGATCCTTTTTCTGATAATATTGATAGAGGGTGAACTAGATTTTGATAATAAGAAAATACAGCAAAATGTTCTGTTTTGGTCTGTCTCAAAGCACATACTTTGACCACAGGCACAGTTCTTGTTAATGCCAGAAGAGGCAGGCCAAGTAAAATATCAGAGAAGCAAAGGACAATAAATATAATTATAATATATCATTTTGAATAATAGAAATTGATTTTTGTTTACTACTTTTAACCAACTGTTATTGTTATATATTGTTAATATTCAAACATAAAATGATAATTTGATGTTAAAAACTGGAGTTCCTCAAATCAATAACTAACAGGTGGTGATATTTATTGAGGATTTTTTTTTCACTTCCTGAAATACACTTAAAATTACAAAGTAAATCTTATGCAATGCAAATACTTTAAAGAATTGTTTTGCTATTTAGACATCAATTGATATATTCTGCTTTGAAACAAATTATTTTAAGTAGAAACCAAACTAACCACTAGCACACAAAAAAGCACAGAGGCCTATTCTATTCCAGGAAAATAAGAAGCAAACGGAAACTGGCTTACCCACACTGCTGCAACACATAGTACTACTTGAGCCAATTCCATCGTAAGCGATAAAACAATCACTCCATACTAGGGTGTGATGTAGCAATTGTTCTGGAAAGTGTTGTTATCTGTGTCTGCCTAAGTCTTCTTCTGGCTTTCAGTAGCCAATACTGTTTCTTTTTTTGCCTAATGCCACCAGTGTTGACTTTTAATTTGCTCGCCAACCTCCTCTCTGTTCACCTCTGATCTCATAATGGATGGTTGATACTAGTTTTATTGTTACTTCTCTTTTTTTCTGCTTGGAACAACGCAACACACATACACACACATTCAGAACTTTGCCCCGCCTGTTACTTCCTTATTAACTGTCACCGTAACCTTTCACTCCTTTGAGTGTCTTTATCATGTAAATGACTTTGGTTAAAAAACAAACATGGTCTTTTGTTTGAATGTTGTAAAAATTGGTGTTGCTTTGTAAGTGTGTGTCTGTGTACTGTATGTATGTGCTGTGTAAGGAAATGTTTTGTCAACATCACATGTGTTGAACACAACCCACAACATGAGCAGTTGTTGTCAGATCATGGCTGTGGCAGTATGGGTTTGTTCAACTTTTTAAGTGACAGGAAAATAGTAGGCATTTATGGGTTTATAAATAAACAAAGGACAAGGACCTTGCTCTTGTCTTTTCCAGCCACATAATAAGGAAATGGGCACCATCACTGATAACATATATGCAGTCCAACATTAGCACACAAAATAATATATGACAATATAATAATTCAGTAAGACTTGGGCCATTCAAATTGTTGAACTTTGACAACTATTGAAGAAAGCAAACCACGTGTAACAATCGTAGTGGATCCTAAAATGTTTCTTTGCATGTCATATGTATTGAACCTTATCTAACCTTTCTAAAAGTAACACATTCAAGCAACATGTAAAACACCCAGTTTAAAAAAACAACAACATTGCAGCATTCAGTATTTTATGAATGACTTGCTGCTTCTTGCACTTTTCCATGGATTTTTAATTTACATTGTAAATGATTTTGGAACAGCTAGATGAATTACTGTATTATTATTGAGGTTAGGGCCATGAGTAGGGAAATCTTCTGGTATTTACTGACACCTCTGTTACACTAAAAGTCAGCACATTTTATAACTATTCTTTGGCCAATTTAAATGTTTTTCACATTATATTGACAGCAGACAGGCCTCTCAATTACATGACACATGTTCATGACAAGGACCAAGACATTTATTTAAATAGCTTCTGAAATGTTTTGATTGTATTTTAGTAAATAGTAATCCATACTAAATGTCAACATTATTTGAAGTGTCTATTTTGGAGGATTTATAGATACTGACAATCCTTCCTGCCTGCTCATATGCAAATAAATATGTAATGCTTGTGTCCATTTGACCAAAGGATAATAAACATGGCAAAAAACAACATACCAACATGTGAGAAATACTGTACTTGTGTCAATGGAAACAACCAAAATCATTTATTGATTAAATAAGAAATCTATGTCCTGTAAATCAAGGTTTCACAATCAATCGCACACTTTATTATTGTACAGTCATATGCAAAAGTTTAGGCACCCCTGACAATTTCCATGATTTTCATTTATATATATAATTGGGTGTTTGGACCAGCAATTTATCTATCAGATAAATCTATTAATTTTGATCTATCAGATAACTGAAGGACACAGTAATATTTCGGTAGTAAATGAGGTTCATAGGATTAACAGAAAATGTGCAATATGCATCAAATTGAAATTAGACAGGTGCATGAATTTATGTACCCTTGTAATTTTCTTGATCTGAATACCTGTAACTACCTAGCACTGATTAATTGGAACACACAATTGGTTTGGTGAGCTCATTAAGCCTTCATAGACAGGTTGAATCCAATCATGGGAAAAGGTATTTAAGGTGGCCAATTGCAAGTTGTTGTTCTCTTTGACTCTCCTCTGAAGAGTGGCAACATGGGGGCCTCAAAACAACTCTCAAATGACCTGAAAACAAAGACTGTTCAACATTATGGTTTAAGGGAAGGCTACAAAAAGCTATCTCAGAGATTTAAGCTGTGGCAGGCCAAGTAAAATTTTGGAGAGGCAAAGGCGTAGGATGGTGAAAACGGTCAAAAACAGCCTATAGACCACCTCCAAAGACCTATAACGTCACCTTGCTGCAGCTGGTGTCACTGTGCATCGTTTAACAAATCATCGCACTTTGCACAAGTGATGTGCAAAGTGAACTATAGGAGAGTGATGCGGAAGAAGCCTTTTCTGCACACGCCACAAACAGAGTCACCTGAGGTATGCTAACGCACATTTAAACAAGGCAGCTTCATTTTGGAAGAAGGTGCTCTGTGGACTGATGAAACAAAGGAGTTATTTGATCATAACAAGGGGCGTTATGCATGACGGCAAAACCACACAGCGTTTCAAGACAAACACTTGCTACCCACAGTATAATTTGGAGAAGGTTTCCATCATGCTGTGGGGCTGTGTGGCCAGTGCCGGTACTGGGAATCTTGTTAAAGTTGAGTGTTGCATGGATTCCACTCAATATCAGCAGACACTTGAGAATAATGTAGAGGAACCAGTCACAAAGTTGAAGTTACGCCGGGGCTGGATATTTCAACAAGACAACAACCCAAAACACTGCTCAAAATCTACTCAGGCATTTATGCAGAGGAACAAGTACAATGTTCTGGAATGGCCATCCCAGTCCCCAGATCTGAATATCATTGAAAATCTGTAGGGTGATTTGAAGCGGGCTGTCATGCTCGGCAACCATCAAACCTAACTGAACTGAATATGTTTTTTAAGGAGGAATACAGACACTCATTACAGGCTATAGGAAGCATCTAGAGGCTGTTATTTCTGCTAAAGGAGGCTGAACTAAATATTGATGTAATATTTCTGTTGGGGTGCCCAAATTTATGCACCTGTCTAATTTTATTTTGATGCATATTGCACATTTTCTGTTCATCCAATAAACCCCATTTCACTACTGAAATATTACTGTATCCTTCAGTTATTTGATAGATCAAAATGAAATTGCTGATCCAAACACCCAATTATTTATATAAGACAATCATGGAAATTCTCAGTGGTGCCTACATCTGTAAATAACATGTACCAAAATGAAATTAGGAATTAAATTCCACTTTTTTAAGTTCCTCTAAGATTTAAGGAACTATATTGAGCACATTACATCACTTCTTGTTCCACTAGTGTATAAAGATTAGGTAACACACATGCAATATACCTTTGTCAACCAAAGCCATGAAGAAAACAAAAGAACTGGCAGTTGAAAAGAGACAGATGGTTGTAGACCTTAATAAATCTAGTAATGGCTACAAGAAAATCCACAAATAATTGAATATATCACTGAGCACTCTCAGGGAAATTATTATGAAATTAAATTGATATGGATCAGTTGAAAACCACACGGTTAGAGGACGCAAATACACTTTGCCCCCAGAATAGGGAGGAGGGTATTGAGAAGCAAAGAAATGCCCAAGGATTACGGTAAAAGAATTGCAGGCCTTGGTGGTGCAGCGTTGTGGAGTTAATAGGAGACAATAGCGAATAAAAAAGAGGTTTAATAACAAAATCAAGAAAACTTCATGCACAGCGTAAATGTAAAAACACAGCTAACAGGAAATAAAAATCAACAATAAAATACCAAACAAACAGGCTTATATACCCCATTGATGATAAGGAGGAACAGCTGCGTAAAAGCGCACCTGTGCGCGTAATCAGTAACAAAGAGAGGAGCTAGCATCATAGACTGGAAACATAGAGATGAGTTAGAATCATAACCATACTGTGGCGCCAGGGCATGAAGAAGATGTCCTCAATACTCCGGGGACTAAGAGCTTTAAACACCACAAGATGCAGGGGCGGATGTGACATGTGGGGTTTTTAATCACCGGGTTTCAAAAAGCACTATCAGACACCACAACCACAGCCTCTTTGGATGGGTTGCCAGAAGAAACCTGTGGTTCTCACAGTGAAAGATGGTGGTGGGTCAGTAATGTTTGAGGGCTGTTTTAATTCCAGAGGTACAGGGATACTGGTCAAGATTGATGGCATAATGGATTCCACCAAGTGTCAGGCAATTGTGGCAGACAATCTGGTTGCCTCTGCCAGAAGGCTGGGATCTGGCCATAGGTGGACTTTCCAACAAGAAAATCAGTCACATACTGTCCAATAAGGGTGACTGTGATGCCCAAAACAGAAAATCTACAGTGGAACACATACAACACCTCCAGAGAATTTAAGTAGCAACAGTTAAACAAGATTTTACATCGTTAGCCTGAAATGACTCCTAAAGCGGCACAGACATCATATTCAGCATACACTTAGGCGGTACCTTCTCAGGAGGAATCTCATAAGGAAATGCTTGTACAAACAAAGGAGAGTGTGCAACATAAACTATTACTTTACCAGAACTGACATTGCCCACTGGTAACAGGTGTAGCAACAACAGAAAACCTGGACCTTTATAGCCTGTTCTAAACACAAAAAAGCTGTGGGAACTATTAACTCAAACTCCCACAGCTGTGCCAATTAACACAAGACATCACCAAAATATTCAACAGGCAATAATAAAAATGTCCGAGAGGGGTTGCTAAGATTCCCCATAGTCCATACTCTCTAAAGAAAATAAAGACAGCCTGACACAACACACCAAGACAACTAGGACTTTGTGACACACGGCTGTGGCATAAACCTGCCAGGAGTTTCAGTTACGATTGAGTCCCAGAAATAATACATTCAAAAGGTATTATACTCTTTGTGCAGGTCAGCCCCAAACCTACAGTTGCGTCAAAATGGCATCACCTTCTGGCCATAACAATGAATACAAGCAGAAATGGTATTGACACATTTACATTAATTGAATTATTCACAGACTCTTAGGTGCCAACTTGGTTCTAACACAATTAAGACAAAAGCCCAGGCTGAAATACTATGCAATCACATTTAGTGGCTGTGGAGTTATATAGTTGATCAATCAGGTGGTGTCTGTGAGTGGGGGCTGATGACTTCGACTCCACTTTCACTGTGTCTTAGTGTGCTCTCATGAAGCTCTTTGTGTTGAATAGGTATGAGTCGGCAGCCTTAAGAAATGCATATTTGTCCTGTTTACCATTTCCTCATTCCACTACACTGGTCACTGGAAGCTGATCACTGAAAGACAAAACAATTCTGGCCAAACTGCCTTTTCAGTGAAAGGGGCAAAATTATGGAACTCTTTGCCAGACCACTTGAAATGTATCCCAACATTAGCCACCTTCAAAAGAAATACCAAACTGTGGCTAATTCAAGAACAATATTGCTCTCATACTTTTGATAATTTTTTTACACTGTGTTCTCTCTGTATACTTTATTTAATTCCATATTATTTCACCTCTCTTTTTTTGAATAATGTTGATCTGTATTTGTACTTTTAACCAAAAGCCCTACTAGGGACAAGTGTCGTGAATTAGCTTTAGCTAAAAACAATATGCTACATATATCAGATTACTTTTTAAGTTTATCTATGTTTTTTGTATCTGTCCCTATCTAAATAAACTTCATATCATATCATTGTACACAGTGCAACTTTGTCACTGTCTCCCTTATGGGGACCTAACTTGCATCGAATTTGCTCCCCTGTGTGTATTTTGGTTTCTGTCCCTGTGAATTGTTTACATTATGTTTTCCCCCTCCTTGTAGCACAATCATTTTTCACATGTTTTTTGTTAACCAATAGATCATCTTAATTAATCACACAGCTGCCTGCCCTCTGTAATTTGTCTAGTATTTCAGTTTTGTCATTTGTGCATCTAGCTGTCGCTCATTATTTATTGTAAGTCTGTGTGTGCTTCAGGGATGAAGAAAGTACTAGTGCTACGAGGCGTTTTGCTTTTTGCACAACTTTTTTCCTATAAAAATAATGTTTGCTTTGCCAACTCACCTTCACATTTGTCTCACCATGATTTCAGCACCATGGACCAGTTTTAAAGTTATGACAACCTTTAATGGATGAATGAATGAATACACTTACTGTATAATACTCCTGTACTGAGTGGTTCACCAATTAAGTTCAGGTTACTAATGCTAATGTTCTCAGAAAGTCTGTAAATATAGGAAATGACAAATAGCACATTTACAGTGCCCCATAGGTATTGTGGAAGTTTTTTTATGTAATATGCCAATTGTTAACAACAGTACCATGGTATTTTATTGTATTATTTCTCATATTAACCAGGAGATTTGAATTTACTTCCTTATCAGTAATATTTTACTACAACAACAGAAAGTACAGGAACATCCCCTGAAGCAACTCGCTCAAGCCTTGCTCAAGGGCACCATAACATATTCACCATTCCGGAATCTACTCTGGCAACCTTCTAAATAATAATCTGACAAACCACTGAGTCTCCTGATGCCCCATGGATTAGAGATCGACGAGAGTTCTACTTCAATTTGGATTTGAATTGCAAATATGTTATTCATGTTTTCAATGTTAAACACAAGATTTTCCTCAGCGGACTGCTGCAAATGAAACATTCATTTTGCCTGCCAAACTGAGACAAAATACACGTGGGCCAAATTCACACCATGATAGTCAGTCGAGCCTGACTATGGCTCCTCCTAATTTGCCCAGACCTTCAGCACAAGGCAGCGCAAATGCTGCCCGGTATTTAAGATAGATAAGTCAAATTATCTACCTTGCCACATAACACTCCAGCCAAACCCTGAGTGCAGATTGTGCATCTGTAAATTCAATTGCAGAAGTATACAGTACCTATATTCTCGTACATGAGCTGATAAAGGCTTCTGTGTTGTATGAGCAGTGCAAAAACAATCGGTCAGCTCAGCGACATGTGGTTGGATGAACCATGTGAGCGCCCTTCACAATCCCACATCTATCGAGGAGGGGGTTGAGAAGCTGCCTACATAGCAGAGTTAGTGGTGGGGAAATTGGAACAATTGTTATAAAGAAAGAAATAATAATAAAACAAAAAAATTACAATCTGCCTGGAAGAGGACATGTCTGTATTGACCCTACATAGATTAAGGAGGATGGTTCCAGACCCAAAACATTTCCAAGGACCACAGCGGGGGAATTACAGATGTTCGTTGGGTCTTGGGGTCATAAAGTCTCCAAAACTATGATCAAATGTCACCTACATAAACAAACAACCACCCTTCTTTGGGAGAATTGCTAGGAAAAGGTATTTGCTTCATCAAACAACAAACTCAAGCACTTACAGTATAGTTAAAAAACATCACTGGAACCTTCAATGGAACTTGGTTGTATGGTCAGATGAGATAAAAATGATGCTTTTTGGACAATAATCAAGTTTTTTACCATGGCCATCCCAGTCCCCTGACCTAACCCCTATAGGAAACCTGTGGGCTGAGCTAAAGAGTGGACAAGCACGCTGAAATAAATGGTACTTTGAATGATTTTAACAAAATTACTCTAATATTTTTAGTTTTGCTCAAATTAAATTTCTTATTTAAATTATTCATTTGATTTATAATAATTTTAAAATAATGATTCATCTAAGTCAAAGATTTACATTCACATAAAAATACTATTTTAGTAACACAAATCAACTCAATTAAAAGTTTTCCAACTCAATTATGTACTTTACTTACAAGTAAAGTACTGATTCTGTACAAACTAATAATATGGTTGAAATACAAAATGCATTTGTGTAAATTTGTCACATTTGCACATATCCCAGCATGCCTTAGGTGAATGGGATAGCTTTCTTTTTTTACATACATCACTCAACCTGAAAGGTTAAGCCAACAGTTGTAATATTTTCCCAACCACAACCTGCATTATAAATAACTGCATTGGAGCAGTACCTTTAAACTAAAAGACTAGCAAAGCTACATTGACGGAAATAATAGTGTCAGTAACAGTTGCAATCAATATAACTATTTAAAATTTGTACAAAAAGATCATTAGTACTTAATAATTAAACTTAATTAAAGTAATTGTTTTGTGAAGGCACAAAGCAGAAAATATATTATATCAAACTATTATGAAAATCAACTTGCATTCTGGGAAATGTTGATGCATGATGTCAGATGCACAATACAGAGAGAAAGCATTTAACCACTTTTGCTGGAATGACAATAGTAAGTTAAGGAACAAAGTGTAATTTCAAGTTGATATGATCCACAAAACATGGTTACCATCATTAAAGCAGAAATATGAATGGGACTCACTCAAAATATTACCTTGCTTCAACTACTACTGAAATACACTTTTTACAGTGCATCGACCTCAGAATAAGGAGGAATGGTCTGCATTATAGGAAAAGACTCTGTTATTTTTGGTAAAGGGAGGTTGAGCAAAGGTGTTCGATGTTTGTGAATATTTTAAATGGAAGATCAAGAGAATGTAAAATATTTTGTCACAGCCTGTTTTGCTCACACTGTGGACCAAGGGTGACAATG
>JACXGM010001170.1:34203-45476 GCA_016801145.1 Umbra pygmaea
CTGGCCACCCCCTTGAGTCTGGCCTCTCTCTAGGTTTCTTCCTATGTCCCTCCTACTAGGGAGTTTTTCCTAGCCACTGTGCATCACTTGTGTTGCTTGCTTTTGGGGGTCTCGGGCCGGGTGTCTGTCAAAGCACTTTGTGACAACTGCTGTTGTAAAAAGGGCTTTATAAAATAAATTTGATTGATTGATTGATGGATTAATTCATTTTATTTAAATTAGCACTGTACAAACTTCTAGCTTGAGGCCTTCTAACGGAGAGAATTGGGTGCCTCCGCATAAAGTTGGTAAACCAACTTCCACTTGCCAGAAATATATAGGGTAAAACATAAAAAAGGAAGAATAATTAATAAATAAAGTTGAAGATTATAACAGGCAAGAAATAAATAAGGTAATTAATACAAAGGTGAATAAATACAGAAGCTAATTAAAAGAGATGTATACATTTAGGTCTCATTGTATAATTTAATCACTGCCTACATTTATTTATTTACTGTATTTTTTGTGCATTTAATTGTATGCGAATTTATTTATTAATTAATTTAGCAGACTTGGTCCTCCATACTAGAACGGTCTCAGAGCCTGTCTACTATCCTTATTAGACATTCTCTGACAGTATTCAGTATATTGTCATATACAATTTCACCGCTAGATGGGAGAAATTCTTAAACAATGTAGCTTTAAATTGCCCTCCTTGTCAGAGACGCTTTGTGAATACATGCTTACCTGTATCTGGGGACTGAATTCACAGATGACCAACTTTCAAATATTTTTGCTGTGGGTTTTGATTAAACTTTTCTATTTCAGTTAATTATGATGTTGACTGACTCAGCCCACAAGAGCCTGTGGAACTATTCTTGACAGAACGAAGGCGAATTCCATCAGGGTTCGTTCCCCTAAATGAGTTTCCCGACACGTCTGCCCAATTTCGCTGGTGGACCCTTGCTTCAAAATGTGACCTTCAATACCCTACAAGGATACAGTAAAAAATGAAAATTGCCATTGCCTTAAACTTGTAACTACCAAGCTCCAACTACATCATCATCCATCCATATGTCAAGTGTGCAGCTGTTTACAGTCTTCCTGTATGGCTGTTGGATTTAGATTTGGAGGCATGCCCTGCAGTATTATAATTCAGTCAATGTAAATGATGGCATCGTTAAGTCCCTCCTTCAAACTGATGCAAGTCCCTCCCTCAAGACCAAATTTGAGTGGAACGTGTTCCAGGCTCAAATGCGCTCTGCGCAATAACCAGAGTATGAGTTTATGTCTGCCCTCACAACAAAAACTATAATTCATTTTGAGTTAAATCCCCAGATTAAAATGTTCCCATTTAATTTATTATTATAATAGTGTGCGATTTGGACTAGAGATAAGCATGTGAAGAGTGTCAAAATGGTCATGTCACATCTTGAGAGCATCACTCATAGTCAGATGCCTTTGATGTAGTACACTCTCATGTGAAACATCAAATAAAGGGCTGTACTGGAAGTACTATCTGGTTGCACAATTGTCTCCCAGGTAGATAGGAGAGGATGGCTATTTCATGGGGCCATTTAAAACGTTATGCGTGTATTGTGGATCAGATAGGCTTTAATGCCTAGATATGGAATGAATAGAATGGACAGATCATGACTATGCATTCAATTCTATCCAAAAGGATGAATCGAAATGGCTTATTATTTTTAATTGGGCTCTGCTGATTAATGGAGATGCACTACAATCTCTACTTTGATGGATAAACAAAATCAGCATTTTACCACTTCAGTCTAATTATTGAACTGTCACTTTTCCATTCTTACAGCATTAAACACACACTGAGTCAATCTCCCTACAAAATAATGAAAATAATGAAAGTGGAATAAAAGGCTAATGTTACTCTGATGGTATTTCAATGTAACCAAACAAAATCCATGTTGTTGACATCCTCCTTTAGTGAGCAGGGTGGGGGAGAGATTAACGTCCAGCACTGCTTTAGTGATTTCAACACGCTTTAGCTTAGAAGGGATGTGGAGGCAGACTTGATAGGCATAATAGCCATTGGAATATAGATGGTTCTGGAAAGAATGTTGAATGTGTGAGGGTTCCTGAGGGCCAAGAGGAACTTTGACACAAAAGTGGTTTATTGCAAACTGTTGATAGAAAAGAGAAGGAAGAAATATATTACCAGGTAAGCCCAATGCTATTTCATTCTGCTATTTCAAACAGAACTCTCTTATAGTTTATTGTTTGATAACAAACATAATTTGTGTAAATTTGGTTGTTTCAAAGTTATATTACATTTAAAATTTAAAATGTATTAAAATAATAGCATTTTGAATGGTCATGCTAAACCCCCCCCAAAAAATAAGTAAAACTCCCCTCTACCCTTTCATAATAATTAATCTAATCTTTCTTGTAGGATTGAAAGTGTTGGATATTTACAAAAAAATTGAACAGTTGCATGGTTAACAGTAGAAACAATACACTTTCACTTTATTAGTGATATCAGCAGAGTCATCTACACATTTCTATTCTTTATTATTTGTTTCTAATGAAATATTATCTTCCTTGAAGTCATTTACATAGGGAAGTGTTAGGTAGAGGAATCTAATGCATTTTAAAGATGGTCATAAAAAATAAATGTAAGGCAGGATGAACAAGCCAACTAAATGTTATGTAATGGTTGTTCACAAACTTGTCCCACATTTTGATTGAGTCCATACCACTGGATGTTATCCACTGAAATTACTATAGCACCATTTCTGCTGAAACCAGCGCCAGCTACGAAGAGAGGGTGGGAGGAGATTGGGCGAGGGGCTTAGGTGGGCGGGGAATATGATGGGGTAAACCACCTGATACTTAAGCTTTGGGGGTCTGGGATTTCGGATTAATGTTTTAGTAATCCAGTTACGTGTCAACAGAGAGAAAGAGATGGACAGATACATAGATGGATGCATTAAAACAGAGAGAAAAGAAAGGAGAGAGGAAGGAAGTGTGGGGGTAAACATGGGGAGGAGTGGGATCAGAGGAAGAGAGTAACAGAGAGATTAGGGTCAACCATGTAGAGCATCTGGCTTAGTGTTGTGTGGTGTTGTAGGAAAGAGCTGTGGTTCACAAACTGAAACTAAAAGGGTGAATGTTCTCAAAGATCCCCACAATCACGGAAATATATTTTGAAACAAAAAAGCATTCTTTGAGACAAAAATAAATTTTTTGAGATATGGCAATTGACAGTTAGAGATTTCTTTAGAATGTGTTTTGGGACATAATATCAAATACTTCAAGACTCTGTTTCTGCTAAACTCCAGGTGAGATGAGGGAGGCCAGTGTGCAGTTCCGGGCCCGACGGACCTTGGAGACGGCAGAACATGAACATGAGCATCAGGGTGAACGCAAACATGAAACAGAGACTGAATCATCAGAGGAGCCCACTACTCATGTTTCACCAGCACACCACCCCGGCCACCACAACTACGACCACATGAAGAACAAGTTCATGAATGAGATTGGCCATGTTCCACGTAAGTAGCTCTTGGAGTGTAAAACGAATTGGACAAGGCTCAGAAGGACATAAACTATTGAACTTTTTTATGGCATCCATGAAGCTGCCGTGGAAATCCGCTTAGATCCTGATTCAGCAATTTAATACCCACATGGATTTTTTTTGTGTCGTGAGGGTGAGAGTAGGTGCTTAAAATAGAAGAAAGTATTGGACATACATATGCCAAGAAAGATGTCAGAACAGTTGGTCCCACATTATTATTTTAAAATCAATTTCACCATCATAAAATGTAGATGTTGTGAAAGGAATATATCATTCTTATTCTTTGTGCTTTTTTCGAATGAATTATGCAAAGAACTAATACTAATTCCATATCCATTTGTATTTATCTACAATTGCTTTGAAATATGTCTTGGGCTTTGCGTGTGGCCAGGATTTGAAACCTGGTCTCAGCATTTCTGACTATCTCTGGGGTCTCTGCTGGGGGGGCAAAAATTGGTACCCAGGGTAGATGGGTAAGTAGTCAGACACAATTACCTTTTCACTTCGTTCTCATGCAACTTCTTGTGTAAAGGTCAGGCGCCTATGAATTCAACCACAACAACCACTGGATCCAATCAATTTGGTTGACTCTTTCTTCTGCAGTCCCTATGTGGGCAGTTGGGGCCATCGTTGTTCTGGTGCTGGTGCTAGTGGGATGCTGCACATTTTGCTTCTTCAAAAAATGCTGTGTGAAAAAGAAAAAGCCAAAGAAAGTGAGGGAGAGGAAGGCGGGCCGTCGGAAGAAGGCAGATGAAGAAACAGGAGGAGAAACAGGAGATAAGGTAAGAGGGATTTAGGAGATGTGAAGAGATGAGATGCACAATAGTTAGGTTCATCAATATTTTGATATTGACTAAATTAACATTATTTCAACTGTCTACCATCGCTTATTTAGTTTCAAATTAAATAATATGAACCGTGTGCAGACTGTCAGTAATTTGAGGGTACTTACATCCACATAATGTGTAGGGACTACAGCCCTTTGTATGTATATATGGTCCCAAAAAATGTATAGGCTCAAAAGTGTTTGGACAAATATATCATATATATATATATTGAATAAATTGTGAGTTTAAATACTTGGTTGCAAATCCTAGAGTCTGAAACCCATAGACATCACCAGATGCAGGTTTTCTTCCCTGGCAATGTTCTGCCAGGCATTTACCGCAGCGGTCTTCAGTTCCTGCTTATTCTTTGGGCATTTAGCCTTCAGTTCCTGCTTATTCTTTGGGCATTTAGCCTTCAGTTCCTGCTTATTCTTTGGGCGTTTAGCCTTCAGTTCCTGCTTATTCTTTGGGCATTTAGCCTTCAGAGAAATGAAGTCACCTGGATTCAGGTCACAGAATTCACTTGGCCAGTGCAGAACATTCCACTATTTTGCATTGGGTATTGGGTTGCTTTCGCAGTATGCTTCGGTCTTTAGCAAATTTTCATCTGGTCTTCCTGTTTTTGAGGCTTACAAATGGTTTATATCTTGTGTAAAACCTGCTGTATTTACTCTGGTGAAGCTTACTCTTGATTGTTGAGATTTACACAACTATGCCTAGCTCCTGGAAGGTGCTTCTTGATCTGGCCAACTGTTCTAAAAGGGTTTTTATTCACCAGGAAAATAATTATTCTGTCATCAACCACAGTTGTTTTTCATGGTCTTCCAGGCCTTTTAGTGTTCACCTGTGCATTCTTTATTTTTAAGAATATACCAAATAGTTAATTTGGTGACACCTAAAGTTTCTGATGTGTTTGTATAACATTCTTTGCATAATAACAGCCCTTTGGACTTTATACTGATGACAGCAACCGTTTCTGAATGCAAATGTCACACTTGATACCTTTCATCTGCTTACTAGTAAACAACTTATCTAATGAGGGAATGACACACACCTGTCTATGGAAAAGCTGAGCAGCCAACTACGAAAACTTTTGAACTATTATAAACTATAACTTTATAAAGGGGAGGACCACATAAAACTGCTGTATTGGGGCGCAGATGGCTCAGTGGGTAGGGAGTCAGACTTGTAGACAGAAGGTTGCCAGCTCGATTCCCGACAGAGCCAAAGGTCGTTGTGTCCTTGGGCAAGACACTTTACCCTAATTGCTCCCAGGTCGTTGCTGTAAATAAGAAATTGTTCTTAGTCAACTTACCTGGTTAAATAAAGGTTAAAAAATAAATAAAAATAAAAGTAACCTTCATCCCTGTGCTGGCTGTGTTTCCAACATGACAGTCACAAAAAATACCTTCTCATCGCTTTCGGTTATTCCCACTCAGCCACCATAAGTTGTCCAAAAACAACATCTAGATTCACGGATGTGTTTGTTTGACTTACTGATATTTATTTGAATTTGATTGGATTCAAAGATTGCCTCGCTTCAAATCTAACATTTTGTATTTTCGAAGTAGTGATGTCACCACAAGATTTTGGAAAAACTTTGGTGCAGAGTTGGGAATTACAGAATACACTGAGGTGTCTTTACTGACTTTCATAACCGGCACAATGATTTTGAGCTGTTTAGGGGTCTGGAGTGTTCCTTTAAATATTTTTTTATTACAGTAGTCAATGTCCAAATATTTATGGACCCAACGGTGTTTATAAGCATGTAGTGCTGTTCAATATGATTCAAATACCTAAAATCTCTGCACAGGAAGAGGGTGATAAGAAAGAAGGCAAAGGAGAGGAAAAGGAGAAGCTTGGAAAACTGGAGTTCTCCTTAGATTACAATTTCACAGAGGCCCAGGTAAGTCCTTTCGTTTTATGTTACAATACCTGTTTGATAGAGGCCCATGTGGCACAACATGAATCAATATTGTTAAATTAAAATCCTTCCAAGATGAATCCTGATGTAAATTCTAACCTGGATTTAAAGAATTTAGTTCAAACAACTGGGATTTTATGTCTAACTGGTGTGTATCAACATTAGCTGAATATATGGTTTCACCAATGTGAGAGACATTATTATCAAATGTCGGAAAAAGACAATATCTGGGTGAAATGTTTTGAACCTCTGAATGACTTGATATTTATCACATCATATTGACTCCTCTTCTTGGTCTTCTTTCTCTTTAAGCTCATAGTGGGTATCTTACAAGCTCAGGATCTGGCTGCCATGGACATGGGAGGTACATCTGACCCTTATGTCAAAGTCTATCTGCTCCCAGACAAAAAGAAGAAGTACGAAACTAAGGTCCAGCGCAAGAACCTGTGCCCAGTTTTCAACGAGACCTTCATATTTAAGGTTTATATCGTGTCTGAGCTTGTGGCTTTGTTTGTTTTATGTGTCTGTTTTTCTGTCTCTGTAGCAGCTTGTGTTCCAGGTTATTGATGATTTTTCACTTGTTGGTCTGAGTTCAGGGAGGAGAAGTCCAGCCCATGTCTGTGCTTGTCAGCAGCATTAGTGATCCTGGAGCCCCCTCTGCTGGTACGCACAGGATCCGGCGCTCGACGTCCCCAGCCTACTAACTCCATTGTCTCCACTCCACTCAGCAATCACCCAGATTGTGCATAGCTGTGCGCTGTTGGCAATCAGGATAGAGGATTGTGGGTGATTGTTCTAGTGTTAAGATCTGTACTGTGGACATTTATTTCCGCTTATCTTGTGCGTTAACAGGGCCTATTCTTTTGACTGTTAATCCAGTAACGTTATAATTCAGCACTGTGTGTGTGCATATTGTACGACATCTGTTCCAGAATTACCCACCCTAAAATTATGGAGTCAGCAGGACAGCCAGAGGGTGCCGAAGGGGGCACAGAACGGGTTGCCATCAGAATATGCTGGAGCACATAAGATTGGCTATGGACAATGTACTAAGCTCCATTAAGAGTTTTGAGAAGATAATCAGTCCTTCATATGCTCCTCCTATTCCAGTCCAACCTGCTGCAGAGGTTGTGTTACCAGGAGGTACTCAACCTATGTTGGTCCATCTGTCTCTTCCCTGAGACTACGATGGCTTCTTGCTTCAATTATACCTCTGTTTTACCACCACTGCACCTACTGCATCAGGAAGTGACCAGGTGTCTGCCCTCATATCCTGTCTCTCCGGACGCTTCCTGGATTGGGCGAATGCGGTGTGGAGGGACCACAACCTGGATATAGATGACTACAAGCCATTTACCCATCTGTTCTGATCTGTCTTTGACCATCCTCGGTACAGATTCTGGACGCTAGCAGCAGGGTCTGGCTGGAATGACCGGGCCCTCATCGACCACTTTTAATGCCACCTGCGGGAGGACGTCCGGCGGGAGCTAGCCTGCCGTGACACCACGCTGGGTTTCGACCAGCTGGTGGACATGGCAGTCTGGCTGGACAGTCTCGTGCAGGCACGGGGGCACACTGGGAGTGTGTATCCATCATTAACCGTGCCAGCGTCCGGGCCTGTACCCATGGAGATTGTTAGGGCAGGTACCCAGGGCACACAGAGGGGACCCGGGAGGCGTCAGGAGCCGTGTTCCTTCTGTGGCAAACAGGGACATGTTGCGGCCACTTGCCACCTACGCCTTTCGGGACCAGGAGGCGGCAGATGGGCACTCTTGCATTACCTCAGGTATCCTCCCCTTTATCTTCCAAGACATCACAGCAGGTTGTATCAGTAATTTCCTGACTATCCTTGTTCTGCCCCGCTTAAGGCCCTTGTAGATTCAAGGGCAGCGAGGAACATTATAGATACGTGTCAAGTAAAAACATTAGGACTGCCGTTGTGGCAATTAGAGAACCCATTACCTGTTTAGGCTCTAGACTGCAGTCTAGAGGGTCTGGTTTTGTTAGACACACCACCATTCCCTTAACCATGACATGTTCAGTTAACCATGCAGAGGAAATAGTGTTTAACATACTAGACATCCCTATATGTCCTCTTGTTTTAGGTTGGCTATCATTTCATGACCCTTCAATTTCTTGATCTGACAGCTCCATAAAGGGGTGGTCACAAGGGTACCTGGGTAGGTGCCTGCCGGTTTTGCTGTGGGCCACCACGGTGGAGAGTCCAGACAGTGTCTCCAACACTCCCATCCCTATTGAATTTTCAGACTTAGCCCATGTGTTTGACAAACATAGGGCAGCAAAATTACCATCTCATCGGCTCTGGGATTGTACCATAGAACGGCTACCAGTTGTTGTACTGCCCAGGGGTCATGTGTACGCCCTGTCATATGCTGAGACTGAGGCGATGGTAACATGTGTATCAGAATAGCTGCGCCAGGGGTACATGCGTCCCTTCTCTTCACCTGCATCTTTAAGTTTCTTTTTCGTAAAGAAGAAAGACGGGGGTCTGCGTCCATGCATAGACTATTGTGCCTTGAAAAAAATCACAGTGCATTACAATTATCCTCTTCCACTCATCTCCTCTGCGATTGAGTCTATTCATGGCGCTCGCTTCTTTACGAAAATAGATCTCAGGAGTGCCTACAATCCCGTGTGTATCAGGGAAGGAGACAAATATAAGATCGCTTTTAGCTTGGCATCTGGCCACTACGAGTATCTGGTCATGCCGTCCGGTCTTACGAATGCACCAGCGGTCTTCCAAACATTCGTGAATGAGATCTTCAGGGACATGATTAGCTATGGGGTGTTCGCGTATATCGATAACATTTTGATGTACACAGGCACTCATGATCAGCGTGTCTCTCTGGTGCGCCGGGTGCTTGGGAGGCTACTGAAGCATAATTTGTACGTCAAGGCTGAGAAGTGTTTGTTTTTCCAGCACTCTGTCTCCTTCCTCGATATCGGGTGGACATGGAGATGGACCGCGTCAGTGCCGTGCGTAATTGGCGGACCCTTACCACAGTGAAAGCAGTACAACATATTCTAGGTTTTGCCAATTATATTTGGACAGTCATTCATGGTTTTGGCAGGGTAGCAGCCCCTATCACATCCCTGCTTAAGGATGGGCCAATCAGGTTGAGGTAGACGATGGAGGGGACAGAGCCGTCACCTCACTGAAGGACCTGTTCTCAACCGCACCTTTTCTGTCACACCCTGACCCGGGCGTTGCAGTTCATAGTGGAGGTAATGCTTCTGAGAGTGGAGTGGGGGCGGTGCTGTCACAACGGTTGGGCTCACCGGCTAAGTTTAGCTAAGGACGTGCGGGTTTATGTCTCCTCCTGCTCGGGCCCAGAGTAAAGCATAGAGGCATCTACTTGCAGGGAAATGAATGCCTCTTCCTGTGCCACAACAGCCTTGCTCGCATTTGTCTATTGATTTTATTACTGATTTACTTCCCTCTGAAGGTAACACTGTGATCTTGACCATTGTGGACAGGCTCTTGAAGGCTTGCCGCCTCCTACCTCTGCTTGGTATACCCATGGCCCTGCACACTGTGGAGGCCTTATTTACCCACGTCTTCTGGCACTATGGTATTCCAGAGGAGATAGTGTCAGACCATGGCCCCCAGTTCACATCACATGTCTGGAAAGACTTCATGGAGAGGTAGGGGGTCAAGGTTTGACCTCTGGTTTCCACCCTGAAGCCAATGGGCAGGTGGAGCACATAAATCAGGAAGTGGGTAGGTTCTTGCTGTCATATTGCCAGGGCAGGCCAGGGGTGTGGTTGCATTTCAGAACCTCTCTGCGCCACTCTTCAACTGACCTCATGGAGGGTGGGTACTGTCAGCAGCATTAGAAATCCTGGAGCCCCCTCTGTGCTGGTACGCACAGGATCCAGCACTCACCGTCCCCAGCTTACTAAATCCACTGTCTCCACTCCACTCAGCAATCACCCAGATTGTGCATGGCTGTGCGCTGTTTGCAATCAAGGACTGTATGATAGGGTGTGGACCTATATGGGATTGTGGGTGATTGTTCTAGTGTTAAGCTCTGTACTGTGGACATTTATTTACGCTTATCCTGTGCATTAACGGGCCTTTTCTTTTGTTTGTTAATCCAGTACCGTTATAATTCAGCACTGTGTGTGTGCATATTGTACAACATCTGTTTTAGAGTTCTGGTTTAAATAAACTACAGACTGCAACTACTCCTGCTTCTAATTCCATCCTTACAGATCGTGGCAGTGCTTCTCTTTCTAGTTTGTCTCTTGTTCCCTGATTGCAGTCTGTCAAGATATCCCGAACTACTTTCAACCTGCAGAAATTACAATGCATTTTACTTGTCTCCTGTCAATAGATGTTTACGTTTGTCTGTTTGTGTGGATCTGTACATTTTATGCTGGTGTGATACATTTTGACCTGAACTGTTTTCAATCAATTTCAACTCACATTGATCTACTGATTCCAATAACTCTAAGCCTAAGCAAACAATGTGTTTCATACATGTCTCTGTCAGGTGTGCTAATTCCTCTCTTTCCTCCAAGATACCATACACCGAGTTAGGAGGAAAGGTCCTGGTGCTGCAGGTCTTTGACTTTGACCGTTTCTCCAAGCATGACGTCATTGGAGAGATAAAGATTCCCATGAACAGTGTGGATCTGGGACAACCGATGCAATGTTGGAGGGACCTGGAAAGCAGTGAAAAAGAAGAGGTATGATATACTGTGGATGGATTATTATCTTTGGCCATCCACCAAGTCACATGATCCCCATTCACATGCCAGCTAGAGGCTGTGGTTGTAACACAATATTGTTTTGATGTGTTTCGGTCAGGCAGAGAAACTGGGTGATGTCTGCATCTCTTTACGCTACGTACCCACAGCCGGCAAGCTCACTGTCAACATCATGGAGGCCAAGAACTTGAAGAAGATGGATGTTGGGGGCTTATCAGGTAATTTTAAATCTCTCAGGAACTAAATGTTCTTTCCCTTGCTT
>JACXGM010001170.1:45576-58264 GCA_016801145.1 Umbra pygmaea
ATTTCTTATATTCTACCAAATAACATTGACTGCTCTGCTAAAGACAATTTCTTCCATCCTTCTCTCAGATCCATTTGTCAAGATTGTTCTTCAGCACAATGGGAAACGAATCAAGAAGAAAAAGACAACTGTCAAAAAGAACACACTCAATCCTTACTTTAATGAGAGCTTCAGCTTTGACATTCCCTTTGAGATGATCCAGGTATTTCATTTTTGCTTTATAAATCCAGATAAACTTACAGAGTACACAACAAGCATTCTGAAAACATAATAGCTTGTTAAAGTGTTTAAAATGTATTTTCTGTGTCTCCTATTCAGAAAGTGCAGGTCGTCATAACAGTGTATGACTATGACAAGCTTGGGAGCAATGATGCAATCGGCAAGACCTTCATGGGTTACGGTGCCACAGGACTTGGTCTGAAACACTGGTCAGAAATGTTAGCCAATCCCAGACGTCCAGTTGCCCAGTGGCATGTCCTCTGTCCAGAGGAGGAGGTGGAGGCTGCTCTCAAGGTGCCACCACGCTAATAGTTCAGTAGGTGGAGGCTGCTCTCAAGGTGCCACCATGCTAATAGTTCCCTTACTGTCTCTGGATCATTTCACTTTACAAAGAAAAACATGTTTCGATATGTCTTGCAGTGTTGTTAAGACCTCGATTTGTTTACTTCTGATGTTTTCTCATGTTTATGTTCTGTCATCTCTTTTTGTCAGTCTTTGTGTTTGTGTGTGTGTGTGTGTGTGTGCATATGCACTTTAAAGTGTGCATACATGCATGCATGAGCATTACCTGTTTTCATGTCTGATTCCATTTGATATTTCTTAAATTTCTTGAATTAATTTTAATGTTCTGAGATAATTGTATTGATGATACAGTTAGGTCTGAAAATATTTGGACACTGTCACAATTTTAATATTTTTGGCTCTGTACGCCAGCACAATGGAATTGAAAAAAACAAGATGCAATTGAAGTGCAGACTTTCAGCTTTAATTCAAGGGGTTGAACAAAAATATCTTATGAAACGTTTAGGAATTGTGACCATTTTCACACACAGTCTCCTTATTTCAGGGGATCAAATGTAATTAGACAAATTAACACGAGTCATCCTTTGTGATGCTTTGCCAGGCCTTTACTGCAGCTTCACCATACTTTTTTCTTCCCATCAGGTTGATATTATTTTAGTCTGTCCAAAGAATGCTGTTCCAGAACTGGGCTGGCTTTTGTAGATGTTGTCTGGCAAAGTCTAAACTGGCAATTCTAATCTTGAGGCTTATGAATTGATTGCACCTTGTGGTGAACCCTCTGTGAAGTCTTCTCTTTATGGTAAACTTGGACAATGATATGCCTACATCCTGGAGAGTGTTCTTCACTTGGCTGGATGTTGTGAAGGGGTTTTTCTTTACCGTGGAAACGATCATACGATCATCCACCACTGTTTTCCTTGAATGTCCAGGCCTTGTTGTATTGCAGAGCTCACCAGTGCTTTCTTTTTTCTCAGAATGTACCAGACTGTTGATTTGGCCACTCCTAATGTTCCTGCTAGCGCTCTAATGGCCTGTTTTACTTGCAATTAGAACTCCTTTGACCGCATGCTTTGGCTTCACAGCAACAGCTTCCAAATACCACACCTGAAATCAACTCCTTGAAAAGGAGGGGGCCATATATTACAGAGTTTAATTCCTAAACCCTTCCTCCAATCTGGATGTGAATACTCTCAAATTAAAGCTGAGGAACTGCACTTTAAGCCCATATTGATTATTTAACTGTAACTTGAATATATTTTGGTAAACAGCCAAAATTACTAAACTTGTGTCAGTGTCCAATTATTTCTGGACCTAACTGTATATAAATTATGTTATTCTGTTTTTTATAAAGCAGTACTCTGAGTTCTAAATATTGATTTAAAAATGTGTAGCTGTAAAATGTGTGCGCTTGTTATAAGGCCTTATATGCTGCAGAAAATAATAGTAAGAAATTGAATTTGTTTTTGACTGAATAACATGCTGGCATTCCATAAGGAATGCTGTGAAGTTGTGAACTGTTCATATGTATGTAAAACATGGATTAATGACATTGGTTAAGGCATAGATTTAGAGTTGCATTATGTTTTTCTTGTTTATTGATAAGTTACCTCAATCATTTATGTTAGTAAAAAAGTAAGGTGCAACATCAAGTGTGCAAAATAATGCTTACTGTTTGACATAATCATGGAAATAATTTTGTTCAGTGACATTTTAATAAAAGTAATAATAATTTACACACCAAAATACTTTTTTTTCTCAATGCATTTTGTTGCCGACCTCATAGCTTTTTGTTTTAAAACTTTACAACATGGATAATGCCATACCAATAGGAACAAGTCAAATACAGCTCTGGAAAAAATTAAGAGACCACTGCAAAATCATCAGTTTCTCTGGTTTTACTATATATACACATTAGGTATGTGTTTGGGTAAACTAAATAATTTTGTTTTATTCCA
Source organism: Umbra pygmaea (assembly GCA_016801145.1). Taxonomy (NCBI): domain Eukaryota; kingdom Metazoa; phylum Chordata; class Actinopteri; order Esociformes; family Umbridae; genus Umbra; species Umbra pygmaea. The sequence goes on from JACXGM010001170.1 coordinate 48,054, forward strand.
TAAACTGCTGACAACATTTCTCTCAAATTCCAAAAAAAAATATTGTGTTCCAGAAAATGTATTAGCAGAAAATGACAACAGGTTAAAATAACAAAAGATGCAGTGTTGTCAAATAATGCAAAGACAATAAGTAAATATAAATTTTTAAACAACACAATACTAATGTGTTAATAAAGGAAGAGATCCGAAATGAATATTTGGTGGAATAATAATACTTGTTTAATAATAATAGTAATAATTGGCTTTCTTGTATAATAATAATAATAATAATTGGCTTTCACGTGTCTTAGCTTGCTCTCCACCAGTCTATCACATTGATGATGGGTGATTTTATGCCACTCCTGGCGCAAAAAAATATAGCTTATGACCATCAATCTTCCTCTTGATCACATTCCAGAGGTTTTCAAATCTTTTTTTAGCAATTTTACACAAAATAATTTATAAAAACGAAGGTCTTGGATGTTAGATTACATTGTTATTATTACCATAAATCCTGCATGGCAATGAAAATGTAAATGTTTCGTTATTAACCACAAACGTAATCCATAACCCAAAACAATGTGACTGTGAGTTTTAACCTAACCAAATTGTAACTAAATACACTAAAATTACATTACAAAACAACTTCCAGCCTTCCTAGCAGAATTCTCTGAAATACTGTCATTGACCGTCATCAAACATGATAAACGTCTTATAAACGGTGACCTAAACATTCACGTAAATAATAATGCTGACAAGAACGCTATGGAATTCATGAACATGCTGCATTTTTTTGAGCTGATTGAACAGGTCTCACAACAAACACATACACATGGAAACACTTTTACATATACAAAATCTTTCTGTGACAAATGTCTCCCTCTCAGACCACTACTGTGTATTTTATGATGCACACCTATCTGAAACCAGGAATAAGGTACAAAATGTAATCAGAAAACAATATGTAAATTAAGCAGCAAAGCAAAATATTTTACATTTTTAAGTCAAGTTGATTTTAGTAATAATAATAATAATAATTTTTTCAGCTTATATAGTGCTTTTCAAGAACCCAAAGCGCTTTACAGAGTGAGGGGGGAAAGCCCACCTCATCCACCACCAATGTGTACCACCCACCTGGGTGATGCACGGCAGTTTTTTTGCGCCAGACCGCTCACCACACGTCAGCTATCAAGTGTAGAGATGAGTAGTTATATATGCCAATTTGGAAGGAGGGGGATTATTAGGTGGCCATGATTGAGGTGAGGCCTGGTTGGGAATTGGGCCATGACACCGGGGTTAACACCCCTACTCTTACGATAAGTGCCATGGGATTTTTAATGACCACAGAGAGTCAGGACACCTATTTCACATCCCATCCGAAAGACGGCACCCTAAGCAGGGCAGATGTCCCCATCACTGCCCTGGGGCATTGGGATTGATCTTTAGACCAGAGGGAAGAGTGCCCCCTACTGGCCCTCCAACACCACTTTCAGCAGCACTGGTCTCCCATTCAGGGACTAACCAGGCCCAACCTTTAGAAGCAAAGCAGCAGGGCAAAACGGGGCTCTATGCTGCTGGCAAGTGGTGTACAATCAACACAGTCCATGAGATGGGAAACCAACTAAATAACAATCTGACAAATGCTCAATCTGAAAAGTAGCCACAATTCAGGTAAAAAAAAGTTTAGGAAAGAAAGCATTTCCATGGATGAATAGCTCTGTCCGTGAACAAAAAAGCAAATAGGGCCGCTGAAAGAAAATGGAGAAAAACTGGACTTGAGTTTCATCTTAGTAGCTACAAAAAAATCTGTAACAAGCTACAATAACACTGTACATGCTGCAAGAAAGAACCACTTTTCCAGGATCATTATAGAAACTGGAAATAACCCTAGAATACTATTTTCAACAATAGACAAACTGCTAAACCCTGCCCCTATACCTAAATGGACAAGTCAAGCCTCTGAAACTAAATACCAGGAGTTTGCAGCCTTTTTATAACAAAATCACAACCATCAAAGCCAGCATTACTACAACAAATATAAACTATCCAAGCAAAACTTGTACAAAGCACATGAAGACATTTGACAGAATTGCTACTGAAGACCTGAAAAAGATTGTTAGAGAGAGTAAATCTACCAATCGACCCTATCCCGACCACTCTTCTGAAAAAAGTTTTCAATAACGCCTCATGCCCTGTTCCAAATATTATAAATAAATCTCTCGAATCCGGGGTCTTCCCAAATGCATACAAAACTGCTGTTATAAAGCCACTTCTTACGAAACCACAACTAGACTCTTATCAACTATAGACCAATATCAAAGATCACTTTTAAGTAAGGTGTTTGAGAAAGCAGTTCTTCACCAACTGAACACATTTTTAAATGACAACAACATTCTAGAAAAGTTTCAGTCAGGTTTTAGAGAAAATCATAGTGCAGAATTAGCCCTGACCAAAATAGTCAACGATCTAAAAATTTGCATGGATGCAAACAAAGTCTTGGTTCTAGTCCTCCTAGACCTGAGTGCAGCATTCAACACCATTGATCATGATATTCTACTAGACCGTCTCGAAAACTGGGTTGGTCTCTCAGAAAATGTCCTCAGATTGTTTCAAACCCACATTACAGGCAGAAAATTCTTTGTCAGTCTTGATGACCATGTATCTGAGGAACATGATATACGGTACTATGCAGTGTTGCACAAGGAAGCTGTCTTCTCCACTACTTTTTTCACTATACATGCTTCCACTAGGTGATCATCAGAGAACACAATGTAGATTTTTACAACTATGCTGATTACACACAACTATACAATTCTGTAGAGCCAGATGACATAGATGAAATAAGCTCAGTGGATGATCACTAGATTAATTTCCTAAAATTAAATAAGGATAAAACAGAAATCCTCTTAGTTGGCCCCAAAGTCAAAAGACAGAAAATCATCATGAACCTTGGTAACCTGAATTCCCTGATTAAACCTGAAGTAAGGAGCCTAGGTGTTATCATAGACTCTGACCTAAGTTTTACCTCCCATCTCAACAAGGTTAATTCAACTCAGTAATACTGCTAAAGTTAGACCATTCCTAACCCAGAACGTTGCAGAGAAACTAATTGACACATTTGTTACAACTAGACTACACTACTGCAACGCCTTCCTTACAGGCCTCCCAAAAAAGTCTTTAGAGAAGATTCAACTCATCCAGAACTCAGCAGCGAGACTCTTAACAAGAACCAAGAGGCGAGAAAATATTACTCAAGTTCTGAAATCATTACACTGGCTCCCAGTTTCCCGCAGGATTGATTTTAAGGTCCTCCTGCTTGTTTAAAAAACTCTAAATGGCTGAAGACCAGCCTAATTTACAGACTCTCTAAAATCCTATGTTTCCCAAAGGGCGCTCAGATCTTCAACAGCTAACCTGCTAATGGTACAAATACCCACTCACAGAAAAATTGGAGATGCTGCCCTTTTTAAGTAAGCTCCAAAACTGTGGAACACAATACCAAAAAATATGAAAGAAGCACCATCTATTGATATATTCACAAAGCTGTTAAAACATATCTTTTCACTATAGCTTTTAACAAAGCCAGCACTCAAATGCTTTTTATGCTTTCCTTATTTTATGTTCTTTTACATTTCATATTTCAATTTCATTGCCTGCAAACGTGCTCTATGCTTTTTATGTTTAATTTCTTTATATATTTCTTTGTCTTTCATTGATGTGCTCTATGCTTTTTATGTTTAATTTTTTTTACATTTCTTTGTATTTTATTGATGTAAATGTTTTTATTGATGCAAAATGTTTTTATTGATGCAAATGTCTTTCATTTTATTTGACTTTCCTTGCAGTTTGAGCTGCATTCCTTGTATGAAAGGTGCTATATAAATAAAGGTTTATTATTATTATTATTATTATTATTATTATTATTATTATTATTATTATTATTATTAAGAGTTGCGTTTTACAGTTGTTGTTTTTATAGCTTTGGTACTTTGGAAAGATTTTATCGCTTTGGAAAGATTTGCAATGGTCTCTTTTTTCCGAGCTTTATCTAATATTGGTGCATTTCCAGCACGGCTTGGCAGAGGGCGCTACTGTTCATTCAGTATATGTTCATCCAGTAATTGTGTTGCTTAGCAACACATCACAAACTAGACCCAGAGAGCCTGGACGAAAGGTGAGTTTATCTACATCATATAGACCTAATTTCTAAAACAAAAAATAAATACATGTATTTCACTCTTATTTACACAAATGTGTGCATGCATTGTGGTGGATAAAATAATATTGTCCATCGCATCAACCCACACTGACACTGTGAGCATGACGTGTTAAAGTTACAGTACATAATTTTGGCTAGTCTTGTTAGCTAACAGCAATTTTGAATTAGGTTGGTTAAAAATAGCCCAGTGCGCGTGAAGCATGTAGTTTAGTCTGTTGCTGATTTTCCATGGTTATTATTACAAATATTATTGTAATACCGTAATGACAATTACCTAGTGGAAATAAACAGTTTTGTCTAAAATTACAGAATGAGCATTGGACGGACTTTAGAGGGCGCAGGCTATATGACCTGGTGGGGCTTCAGTCCTGCACGCGACCTACTGTGCACAGGTGAGATTGCGCGAAACACTTAGTTCATTTTTCAGCAATTATACTACCCAAAATAATGAATATAAAACGAAAGTTGTGGATGTTATATCACATTGTCATCATTACCATAAATCATGCATGGCAATAAAAATGTTTCGTTATTAACCACAAACGTAATCCATAACGTGACTCTGATTGCGTTTTAAACAAACCAAATTGTTTAACAAAATACACTAACATTAAGAAGTGCATTTCACAGTTTTTTTTATCAATTTGGTTTTCACAAGTATCTGGTAAATTTTTTTAACTCTTAGTACATGACTCCCAACTGATTGATTGATTGATTGATTGATTGATTGATTGATTGATTGATTGATTGATATGTTTATTTCATTCATGGATATTTTTACATTAACTTACTTCATCATCCTCAAATATATAATTTATAAACCATATTCATTTATATAACTGATAAATTAAACCAGAGTTGTAAAAGTACAAAGTATGTTCGAAGCAAAACTGTGTTAAATACAATTTATATTAACCAAATGGTTAAGTGATGATCACTTGGGAGAAATAGGATTGGTGATAGTAAACGGTATTTTAACACTAGCAAAGACAATACTATCAAAACATCTGCTAGTACTTTACCATGTAATTAAATGTAACATTTGTATTTCTGGATTACACAATGGATATTGAATCATGTGTATTGTACTTGTATTGTTGTTAGAGTTTAGAAAAAAACGAATTATTACATTATTTTGTTGTGTGTTTTTGGTAATAAGAGTTGTGACACTTTACTACATGCTTGTGAGAATAGTACCAAAGTGAGAAACAACTCTAATGCTTGTTTTCATATTGACATGTTTTCTCCCAGGCTCAGAAAAGCAGCATGGTGATGTAAATGTTTTACTGGTGGGGAGTAGTGACTCAAGACACATACTCAAGACCATTGCTGGCCTGAGCAACACAGATACCCTTCACGTGAGTTACAACTGTCTGTCCTTTAGTGTCCAAGCCAAGGGATACTCTTCCATATCCTCAGTAGTGACACTGAATTTGCAGCACAAGTAGGCATATGGCGCTGATGAGGAAACTCTGGCCATATTAATACGTTTTTCTGTCTTTGTTCCTTGTAGTTTTGGGTGATGGAGAGCAGTATGGATGTGGTGGCTCGACAACTGCTGCTCCTCTTTCTGGCACTGACTCCTAAAGAGATCATGGGACTTCATGGTCTGTACTTAAAGCCATAATCCATACACTATGCATGTATACACTCATCACCGGCCACTTAATTAGGTACCCCTTGCTAGTAACGCATTGGTCCCCCTTGACTTCATATTTAGTGGCATAGATTCAGGAAACATTCCTCAGAGATTTTGGTCCATATTGACATTAATGCATCACACAGTTGCTGCAGATTTGTTGGCTGCACATCCATGATGCGAATCTCCCATTCCACCATATCTCAAAGGTGCTCGATTGGATTGAGATCTGGTGACTGTGGAGGCCATACGAGTACAGAGAATTCATTATCATTTTCAAGAAACCAGTTTGAGATGATGTGAGCTTTGTGTCATGGCGCATTATCCTGCTGGAAGTAGCCATTAGAAGATGGGTACACTGTGGTCATAAAGGGATGAATGTGGTCATCAATGAGGTATTTTTGCCCAGAGAACTGCCGTTTACTGGATAAATCCCATATTTATTAGAGCAGGACTTTCTGAAATACTCAAACCAGCCTGTCTGGCACCAACAAACAATCGTCTTGACCATGTCTACACGCCTAAATACATTCACTTGCTGCCACATGATTGGCTGAGTAGATATTTGCATTTAAGAGTTGTTGAACAGGTGTACCAAATGAACTGGCTGGTGAAGTGGCTAATGAAGTGGCTAATGAAGTGGCTATACCTTTAGGTCAGGAAATATTTGGACACTGACACAATTTCATAATTTGTCTCTAATGAAATTGAAATCAAACAACCGAACTGTAATTGAAGTGCAGACTTTCAGCTATAATTCAAGGAGTTTAACAAAAATACTGTATGAAACGTTTAGGAATTGTGACTATTCTCATAGACAGTCCCCTTATTTCAGGGGCTCAAATGTAATTGGACAAATTAAAGGAGTGTTCCACAGTAAATCAGTTTCATAACATACCATTTACAAACGTTACCATAGATGATTTATGTCATATACACATCTGTTGTTGTTCAATATGTCAGAGAAAAGCCGATAGTATATTTCAGTTCCTTTCACATCCACTGGGGTGCTTCTGTATCTGTTTAAACTTGAGTTACCACAACTCCCAGAATTCCAAGCGAATATAGTGCCCGTCCCCGTTTGAACACACCGTAACAGAACATGGGCAATTCAACAGTAGAGCTTGAAAGTTATACATATTTGTTTTTGAAATTGTAGTCTAATTTCTATTCATCATGCCCGTTTGGTGTTCTGTACCTGGTTGCAAAAATTACAAGCAAGCCCAAAAAGAAGGAGTCATCTTTCACACTTTACAATAGGCTTTAAAAAGTTAGGGTCTGCAGTCCGCATTTTAGGTCGGAATATTACGAAAGGGATCTCTGTGCTGAATTAACTGGCACTACAGCCCTGAAAAGCGATGTGATCCCATCCATTTTTCCTCATCTAGAAAGAGTAGCCTATATATAGTAAGATACAGTAATTTACACAGTCAGCTAGCTACTAAATACAGCTGGCACACTACACATACAGTACAATAACATTACCACACAGATACGATGTGTTCTCCATTATCAAGGTACAGAAAATAGGTTTAATAAACTTACTCATGTTAATTGTCCTCTTGTATTGTCCTCTTTCCATGCGTGCTGGAAAACCTCAGTGATTCAGTGACGCATATGCGGTCGTCAGTCATTTTTGTTTAAGCCTTACAAGTAAAGCTATTCCACAATCCCATTCATTGTAACAAGTGCTTTTTCCCACAGAAGCACTAAGGCAATTAGAATTTAACTGCGTTTCAACTGGATTAGCTATCTGTAGAACATGCTGCCTTGTTGAAGCTGGATATCAAACTCCAGTTGTTGTAAATGTTCTTCGGTGTACTCGGGCACAAACATGTTGGTTGCATGTCACTCAGAATGTAAAAGCAAGTTGTAAAATTCCTCATCTGCAAATCCTAATTTAGTAGCAATTGTGTTACCAGCGACTGTGGTTACGAACTGTTTCACAGAATCTAGAGGACCTGCCGGGTGGGCGGGGCTTGGAACAAGGAAGTCAGCGTTGTAGTTCTCTACGTACTGAAAAAATCATACCACCTCGTCTGTTTAGCATTAAAACGGCTGATCGAAACGTCACAGAAAGACAAGCTATAGCTTAAAAAATCAAGGACAACCGAGGCTTTAATGACTAGGTTTGAAAGCCAGATCAGTCTAACAAGGATTCTTATTTTCGCGACCTGTAAAGTGAAGCGCCATCCAATCAACTTTGCTAAATTAGACTGAATCTGAGCAGACAATATATCCCTATACACTTTAGAATTATTCTGGCTGCTTCTGTCTTCTGTTACATCATAAACATCATAAAACACGAATGACCCAGTGTCATTGGAAGCCATGCATGCCCATGCCATCATACTGCATCCACTGTGTTTTACAGATTTCAAATGATTACGCGTTCCGAGCCTTCTCCATACCTTTTTCTTCCCATCATTCTGGTACAGTTTAATCTGTCCAAAAAATGCTGTTTCAGAACTGGGCTCGCCTTTGTATATGTTATCTGGCAAATCTAATGTGGCCTTTCTATTCTTGAGGCTTATGAATGGTTTGCACCTTGTGGTGAACCTCTGTATTCTTTCTAATTAATTCTTATCTTTATGGTAGACTTGGATAATGATATTCCCACCTCCTAGTGTTCTTCACTTGGCTGTATGTAGTGAAGGGGTTTTTCTCTACCATGGAAAGGATCCTATGATCAATCCTCCGTGGACACCCAGGCCTTTTTGAGTTGCAGAGCTCACCAGTGCATTATTTTTTCCTCAGAATGTACCAAACTGGTGATCACCTGCATTGAGAGCTCCCTTGACCGCATGTTGTGGGATCAAAGCAACAGCTTCCAAATGCTAATGACACACCTGGAATCAACTCCCAACTGTAATGGTGGAGTGTAGTGGAAAGAATGCAGTAGACGATAACAAGGATTCACTCCTGCAGGACATCATAACAGGGCCGTTTCTAGCTAGGGGAAAAACACTGTTTGCCCTGCAACACTATATTATGCCGGCAACATGAACTCAGATTTTTCTTTTCAAAATAATAGCGCTCGTAATTCATTACAATAATGAATTATAATCATTGTTATTTCATTGCATAGTAGGTTGTGGGTCCATGTTCATGTGTTGCTCAAATAAGTCTATTGTTGGATAAAACAAACTAGTGAATGTTTTTCAAATGTAATCGTGTATTCACATGAGACACTGAAAATGTATTCATCTGTTTTTGAAATGAAAAGTTGTTATTGAAAATATTTTAAATGTTTTTTTTGCAATCACATACTCTTATTGTTTACACACAGTCCAATTGCATTTGGTTACAGTTCACCATCATCGCTTTGTAAAGAATTCACAATGATTATTGCAATGAATTAAAACATAAAATAAAATCTGAGTTTGTGTTGCCAGCATAATATGGCGTTGCCAGGCAAACAGTGTTAGAACTAGAACCAGCCCTGCATCATAACAGAATTAACAAAACAACAAACGCAGCTAAGGCAGACTTATAAAGTTACTGTTCAAATGGGCAGAGACTCACCATACATGCAACAATAATTGACAATGACAATGGGCAAACACGGGAACTAGTGTAAATACACAGAAGAACGAATGGATTGCTGACAGCTGATAATTGTGAACAAGACAGGTGATTGGTGGGAAATTATGTCACATAAACCCACCAGATGGCGCTGTCCGCCCAGGTCTGCCATGAGCCTTGTCATGACACCGAACCTTTTACCTGCTTAATTAATGAGGAAATAACGAAGTAATAGTCCACACCTGAGAGACTGCACTTTAAGCCCATCCTCATTATTTAGTAACTTGAATATATTTTGTTAAACAGCCGAAATGATGAAACTTGTCAGTGTCCAATTATTTCCGGACCTAACTTTATATTCCTGTGATTTTATGCTGTCCTTTTGTTTGTTCTGTCAAATCTCTAATGACTTGTTGCGGCCTTTCTTGGCCAGGATACTCTTGAAAAAAAGATTATTAATCTCAATGACATTTTTCCTGGTTAAAGGTAAAACAATATATATAACCATTCACTGTAATAGAAACGTACAACGATACAAGTAGCTTGCCAGTTGAAATACCAACCTCAATAAGCATACATCCTTCCTAGTTTTCAAAGTTGAACTCACTTTGTGTGCTATGTTGGAATTCCCAGAGAAGACAGAGGTTTTCCTGGAGGTGTTTGGTAACAGTGAGATCCGCAGTCAGACACAGGAGACATTAAGACATGTGGCCTCACAACTGTCCCTATCGGTCACCGAGACACTAGAGACACCCTCACATCCCTGCCTGGACACAACTCAACTCAAAGTAAGGAACTGTCTATGTCTACCAGCCTTTCACATTCTGTCTACCAGCCTTTCACATTCTG